>SNQJ01S0164657.1:0-21183 GCA_010110895.2 Picea sitchensis | reverse complement strand
TAATCAGGCTCCACAACCAACACCTCACCCTAAGTGTCATAAAAGTGTCATATGCACCTTGCTAAGTGTCACATACACCTCGACACCATGAAATAACATATGTCACAATCCCTAGTCAATGTGGAGGAGAAATATATTATATGAAGGTAAAAATATCATGTGCACATGAATTATTATTAAAATTCATGAAAAGGAAATTAATTTACAGTGAGAATCCACCTCACATTTGGTTTCCTATTTTTTAGGGGAGGTTGAGGATCTTATGGATGGTTGAAATATTTCCTCCTTAAAATCCTTGAGAGATATTTCATCCCTAAAATCCTTAATAGATATTTTCTCCCTAAATATCTTGGAGATCCCATTTTAGTGGATTTGATGAGTAATCCTCTCCATGGTGGTTAAGCCTTCAAATCCTATATAATGAGGGATTTCCATGGAGAAAAGAAGACAGATTAGAGGTACCAAACTCATGATCTTGTGAGTAAGATTTTGGATATCAAACCTATTTTCTTGGGAGAATTGTCAAAAGGTTGGACGAGGAGGACTTGGAGAGGTTGTTACAACTGCATCTACATATTGTAAGTGTCTTTTCAATGTTATGATTAATATATGCTTGGCCTATTTACTTCAAGTTTGTGTATTATTACATATTATTGTCTACTGTGGATGAATTTGGTTTAAACTAGTCTTGGTAGAGTAGGAATTATTTGTTTTTCTTCGTTGTCCATTGCATTGCAGGTATCATGTCATGCTAAGGAGCTTATAGATCAAATTCAGATTGGATTAAGTGAGGACAAGCTTTGAAAAAAGGTACATCATACCTTCTCCCTCTCTTTATTTTGATTAACTTAACTATATTTAAAGGTATTTTAGTGTCCATTTGCATCTTTTTGTCTCAGTATTATGGGTCTAGAATCCGAGGGAAAATCCACCTGTCCACAGGGGGATTTTTTTGTAACATAAATTGGTGACTCCACTCGAGAAGGACATTGAATTTTCCTTCCTTGGATAGTATCTACCCTTTTCCCACTTTTAGATTATTTTAATTGGTTTTTCTAGATCTATTTCCTTTCTCCCCTCTTCATTGACAATTTCACAAAATTCTGGGAATTCTGGGTAAATTTTTCTAAGTTTTTAGCTTTTGTTCTGAGTTTCTACGGAGGGTAGTGCTCCCATGGAGTGTATATAATATCGTTTATCTGTAATCAGTTCTCCCCTATAGTATATATAATAGCACTATAGTGCTATATACCCTTGAAAACATGAGCGTTGATCCCCTTTTTTGGTGATTTATGCCCTTTCCTGCTCAGTTTTTCTCATCCCTTTGTTGGAGGTCTTTTGCCCAGAGTCTGTACTTTGTATTGTGGATTTGTTTGGGTTGCTTTTGTTTTGAATAAAATCACTATTTCTTTTAGTGTATATTTGAAATACAAAATTTTAATTTGTTTCTTTGCATTAGATTGGGAGCATCTTTTCATTTGAAGTAGTGAAATTGCATGGTTTTTGGCATTTTTTGGGGGGGGCAATAATCGTGTGTTGGTGTACAGTCTCTTTGACTCATTTCTTGAGTATCTTGATATCAATGAGTTTAATAAAATTTTGGGACATTGTGCATATCGAAATGATAAGCATTTTCTCCTTCTCGTAATATAGCTTTCATCTAAGTGAAATATGTTCATTCTGATTTCTTTGCATTGTTTAGTGTTAGTCAAAACATCATTTAGTCCATGCTATTTTCCTCTTGAGTAACAACAACTTAATAAACTTTACGCATTAATTAAAATCTACCTAGAAACTTTTATTTCTAGGTCTCTTTCCAGCCTAAATTAGATTATTTGTACGGATTTGGAATAGGTGTGAAAAAGAAATTTCCAAAGCTATAAACAAACTTAGAATCTTGAGTTAGGAAGCAATGAAATCCATTTACCAATTTTTTTCCTGGGAAGCCCTTCTCACACAAAGGTTAATCACGAGGTCACATTAAGACCAACAGAGTTACTAACCCTACTTTTTTGGTCTTGGTGTAGTGGTTTCACGTATTATTCAAGGTCACTTGAGAAAAAAACCTTGTGTGAGCCTTCTCAAGTTGATTTCAGGCTCAGTTACCCTACCCTTGTGGATATATCAGAATGTCGATTGTTTCTCCAGGAATCATTATTTTATTTGGTAACCTTAGTGTCCTTTATTTAGGGTCAATACACGAGGTGACGATGAATGGGAAATTCTTCGTTGTACCTACAATCGACGTTGGTAAAAATCACTCGGGATCCTTGGATGGTAAATCCACACTTATTGTGTTGAAGCTTCAACCAAGGTGTAAGTTTGTTAAGTAGGTCGTCAACGTAAATTTTCCACCCACTCTATCTAAGCCCCTTCTTACATTATTCCTCCGACATTGGATTTCATCAACAACAAGTGCGTTTATTGTGAGAAGGTTTTGTTTGTTTGAGTGCTTCCTAGATTTTTAGCATGTGTTGTTTTTTTTCCCTAGCAGACCTTAGGTTGGATCTATGTTTAATGACATCAATTCCTAGAATTACCAATGAAGCAACCCCTGCTCCAGGGGACCATTTTGTTTTTCCATCTTATGGAAATGTTGGTCCTCCTTACATTGCTACTTTGAGCCTTGTAGGTCTCACAATTGGGTTACCGGTATGGTTGTTTTTCACTTCGATAATCCCGAATGCAGCAAATGCTTCAGTTGTAAGAAATTTACCCCAAGAGCATAAACCTCCAGTTGATCCTTCACCTTCTTCACTAGTAATATACTCTTCTCCTTCTTGACTTTCAAGGTATTCTTCTGTTTCATCTTCTTCACCGAGTGAAATCTCTGAAGCTAGTGAAATAATGAATAATAAGAAGAAGAAAATGAATATTAAGAAGAAGAAAAATAAGAAAGGGTCCAAACTTCCAACCACTGCCAGACATGTTGGAGAACAACCAGTTACTATTAATCATGTTGGGAGTGTTGATGATGCCAAGATCACCCAAACAACCCATAAGCCCAAGTACCCTTGCAGGATTTGTAAGGGTAACCAATTTCTGAGGGATTTCCCTAGTCTCTCCAAGGTCTTAGAAATGTGGTCTTCCATGTCATCAACCCCTGCAGGACATGCTAGTGACACCCTGTTAGCTACAGACGTTACGCTTGGTAAGAAGAAGAGAATTGTCAAATTTCCTTGTTTGTTATGAGAAGGTGATCATTACTCTCACCTTTGCCCTCATATGGATGAGGCTTCATATATTTTGGAAAAGATTCGAATTCCAACTGGTTATCATAATATATCTCCCAAACTGCCATTATTTGATGGAATAGTCAATCTGGTTCCATCCCCACTAAATCTGGTTGATTAGGTGGTCAATATGGTTTCATCCTTGGTTGAACCACAAACCCAAGTAGTTGATCCAGTTTCATCATCGATCAGCCCCACTCTTCATATGAAAAGTGAAAACCAAGTGGTTGATCTAGTTTCGTCATTGTTCAGCCCCACTCTTCATATAAAGAGTGAAACCAATGTGGTTGATCTAGTTTTGTCATTGATCGATCCCAATCCTCCCTTAAAGAATGTAACCAAAGTGGTTGATCTGGTTCTGCCATCCATCGATCCCACTCCTCCCTTGAAGAGTGCAACCAAAGTTATCGATCTGGTTCCTTCATCGGTCAATCCCACTCCTAAATCAAAGAGTGAGGATGTCAATCAGGTATACCTCGTTAATATTGATTCACCCAGACAAGGGGGCACTCCACCCAGCGTGATGGCACCCCCTTCAAGAAATCAAATGATTTCTATTAATTGGAATCATTTTACAGAACACCACCTTCCTTCTTATGTGCCTTTCCAAATCATTGTCCAGGTTTATGATAGGAATATTCCTAACATCGTAATAAACAAAGGTTCTTCTTTTATCATTTTATCTGTGAATGCTTGGAAATCTTTTGGTTACCCGCAGCTTGTGCCTATGACTCAGAATCTATTGACCTTTGACAGATGAGTTAGTCAACCTTTAGGGATCCTTCCTTAGTTTCCAGTTACTTTGGGAGAAAAAATGGTCTACGTCGATGTGATGGTAGTTCACGGCCCCTTGGAATTTAACCTCCTCCTTTAATGAGACTATGTCTACATTATGAGAGCTTTTGTGTCCACTCTCTTTCGAGTGATTTGTTTCCCTCACAATGGAAACATAGTAACAATATACCAACTTTAATTCATTGAACCTCATCTGATGGTCAAACATCCAGCTTCCCTGAATAGTCCATACATGCCAGTGTTTTCCGCCCCACCATAGGTCAATTATGTAAGGACCTGCCCCATGCGTTCAACCCTGCACGAGAGGGAATCTCTCCCTGCTCTTGACTTATATCTAGTAGTTGACATGGTCATCTCTTTTATAGTACTATTAGAGTAAGATCTCCCTACCCTTATCGAGGTCGTCAACATGTATTTCATTCAGAGTGTTATTCTTCCATCTAATGAAGATATCCTGGAAGCCATGACTGGAGTTTTTCCCTTGACATGTATTCCTTCTAGAAAATTGTCCTGCTGGAAGCCATGATCAAGGAGAGGACAAGCATATTTTTCCTCTCTGTAGAAAGCTCGTTAAAAAATGAAACATAAATCTGGGGATTGAAACCTGAGCCATGAGCGTAGTTTTGTTTCTCTATGGAAAACTCGTTAAAAAATGAAACAAATGCTATCGTTCTGGAGTTAAGCCACTAGATTTTCAAACTGGGGGCAGAGTACCAACCATCCATGGGTATCCCTCAAAACCTTTAGAAATTATGTTGGGAATTTACAAGCATATTTTTATTGCTTTCCTAATCCTATTAGCTAATAACTGTTGGAACTGAATAAGCCAGTGCTCTAGCCTATCCCCTGTGGTTAGAAGGAATACGCATTAAGATATAGTGGTACCACATCCGCCTACCTAGAGGTATAGTATGAAATATATGGCTATAGTACCTGAAATAAAATATACCACCATATAGGCATATGTAGGGATAACTAATTTATACCTATTATAGTTGTAATAGATCGGTATACCTTATTAGGATCTTATTATATGGTCCGTTAGTTTACCTTATCTTACCGGTTGGATTATTAAACCATAGATGAGAGTTTCTAGTATATTAACCTATTAGGATCACTCAGGGATAACTAAGATTGGTAAAGCATTGAAGAGACATATAAGAATAGAATTGAGACTTGAGGGAGGAGGTACATATGTTTAACTAAAGGATGCAAAGCTAGAAAAGGACCTTGATACCTCCACAAAATTTCTTCCTTTGCTAAAGGATTTTTTTATTGAATCCAATACTTCCTCACTATTATTATGGAATAATGGAACAAAAAAAATTCAATTTTTGCAATTGAGAAACAAGGTAATAGATAATGGATTAGGTATACCGTGAATTGGAAATAAAGGATGAAGCATTGGAAAAATGCATTGTTGATGTTTTGACAACATCAGGAAGACATTCTCCTAATTATTATTAATATTATTATTATATATAATAATAATAAATAGTTATTATAATTATATTTGGCACATTCATCATTGTAATAATGAATCATATATACAATATTATCTCATATAATTATATTTGGCACATTCATCATTGTAATAAGAAAGTTTAATTTAATTTTAATTTTAATTTTCAAAGGGATGTGTCTATTTGGATCAATTTAAAGACACAAGAAATAGGATCAATTTAAGACACACATATTTTTTCTCTCTTGAACGTGGGAAGTGATCTAAGGAAGAGACCGAATTTTCTAAGTAGTTGAAATTTTCTAAGTGTAGTTACTTAGTGATGTTCTAGAGTTTACTAAAGTTATATCCTATGTCATTGGAAGTAATTATCGCTTGTGGAAAATTGTTCTTTTCTAAATTAACACTAGAGAATCAACATGGTTAGCCATATGACATCGAGTATATGATGGATGTGTGTTGGTCATAGTAGAATACGTATCATTTGAAGGGTCACTGTATTTAGTTGTGCACATCCATGTAATGAAGAAGAAGAAGAGGCCATAACATGCAGAGGGAGAAGATGAATCTGAAGACTATATAACCTCACAAGTAGTCAAGATTTAGAGGAAGCATGCAAACTCAAAGTGTTCCTGATCTAAGAGAGATTCAGTTTCTTAGATACTTTCATTCATAAAATATTCCTCTTCATATTTAGATTCATATGGGAGAGGTCCTCCAGGACTAACAGATAAGAGGTGAGATCTTAAGGAGATATGAGACCTCCTAGAGAGGATTCCTTTGTTTCAGTGAAGGAATCCAATGAGAAGGAATGGGATGTGGAACTTTTAACCTTGATTCTGAGACATGTACATTGGTTGACAAAACAAAATTGTTGAGATACCTACATGGTACGAGTGGATATGGATTGAGATATGCCTTAGATGGAGATGTGAAGTTGCATAGTTATACAAAATTTGATTGGGAAGGGACTGAAGTGGACCAAAAGAATACTTTCGGATGTTATTTTAGTATGGAATCAATGTGATCTCATGGTTGAGAATGGAGAATACATCAATAACACTCAATACATCGGAGGCAAAGTATATAGTAGCCAATATTCTAAGTCGTGAGTAAGCGTAGCTTCATAAGTTTCTTGCAGGACTTCATATGAGACATGATGCATAATGGATTTGTGAAGCTATAGTACACATCCATAGATGAGTAGCATCGGGAAGACATTCTCCCAGAGTGTTCATGTTTATTTGACTAAGGAGAATGATACATTTACTCATAGAATTAGTCATGCTTATTTGGCTAGTGGTGAATGCCGCAATCATAGTATTTCTTCTTAGTCATGTTGATTTGACAAGGAGTGGAAAATACTCAAGGTGTTGATGTTTCTCTAGGTGGTTGCATCGCGCAGACCTTCTCCCAGAGTGGTGATGCTGATTTTATTGTGGAGAATGATACATTCACTCACAAGGTTAGCCATACTAATTTGGCTTGTGGTGAATGGCTCAGGGCATTGATGTTCTCCATCTATTAGCATCAGACAGACATCCCCCCAGAGTGTCCATGATGACTTGGCTAGGAAGGATTATACATTAACTCATAGTATTGTCCATGCTGACTTGGCTAGTGATGAATGGACCAGGTGCAGTCTTAGGGACTTGAGGTGTTATAACATGCCTACTCTAGGTTGGAGAAATCTATATTAACTAGAAGAGCATGTGAGGATAAGTATAGATCAACTAGGTGCATGTCGGAAATGATTACATCAACAGAGGCTCATTGACAAGTGTAAGAGGGATTTGGCCTCATAATTCAAAATCAATAATCTTGGCATGATGCATAATGTCTCCCTAGCTGAGAAGGAGTCTTGAAGTTAGAAGCATCAGGTATACATTTTCTAGAGTGTCCATATTGACTTGGCTGGGGAGAATGGTCCAAGATGTTGATATTCTCCAGCTATTAGCATCGGGTAGACATCTTGCCAGAGTGGCCATGCTGACTTAGCTGAGGAGGATTATACATTCACTCACAGTATTAGCCATGATGACTTGGCTAGTGATTAATGGCCTAGGCATAGTCTTCAAAGGACAGAAGACTCGAGGTTCTAGTGTTCCTCCATTTCATGGAAACATCGATAAAACATCCACCCATAGGGGTATACATGTGGTGAATGGGCTTAGTAAGCATCAGGAGGACCTTCTCCTATATTGGGTTGCAGAGAAAGGGAGATAAGATACATTCATCACAAGGGTAAAATTATGGTAAATGGACCCAGGCGTAGTCCTTCCTTGATCATGACAAGGATTGATATGGGCTTGAGGTGCTTGAGGTGAAGAATGCCTCCCTCATTGAGAGGGAGTTTTGATGTTTGGAAAACATTGAGAAGACATTCTCCCAGATTAATAATTAATAATAAAATTATTAATTATTATGAATATTATTAATATATATATATATATATAGTAATTATAATTATTAGAGACACATTATTTCATGGATGGTCACCATATGCTCTTTTAGGTTCTCTATATATATGGCGCATTCATCATTGTAATAATGAATCCTATATATAATATTATCTCATATAATATCTCATATAATACAATCAACATGTAGCATGATGAATGAGACAAGCATGTTAATCTCACCTTCCATAGACCTTTCTCAAGAGCGCTTGATTGATTTTGGAAATATTTATAGAGGCATAAGTTCCAATCTCTTAATAAAATTAGGCTACGATGGTAAAGGGATAAGAAAGGGAATTCAAGACATTTTAATTTGCATTGTAGATAAATTGAGGTTAAGCATAAAGGCCAAGGTTTTACTGGTATAGAGGAAAATTCTATGACTGCCAAAGATCACATTTTTGAAGGAAAAATATATTGTGCATTTGGATTGTTTATCAAAATAAAGGGTGTTAATGAATGAAGATGGAATCACACTACCATTCTAACCTTCTTCTATTATATTGTAGAAGGGAAAATATGAGGAAAGTTCAAAGACTCAGTCTACACCAACACTTAGAAGAAGTTTAAAGTGAAATAAATAAAACAAGAATAAAATGATTAAGAGGTATGCATGAAGAAAGACATCCCTATTTTTCCTCTTCTACAAGAAGAAATTCCATAGAGTTTCCAATTGTTGCTATTCTAAAGGTATGTCTCTTCTATGGTAAGAAAAGTCATCTTGAGGCATCTTACTGGGAGAGGAAAGGCACATTTTGCAAGATTGAATAGTTACAAAGGAATAATGGAAAGAAAACTTTCCCAATACAACAAAAAACTCAATGGCACATGGAGAAAAAAACAATGTCAAGAAATCCATGAAACACCAAGAATTTTTGCAAGCATTGTAAGATGAATGAAAACTAGGAATCCAAGCACGGATTCATATGGATATTAGTCCAAGGTTTTGTGTAGTGAATACAAGATTGTGTAGAGTGAAGGGTAAAGAGAATGAAGAGATCCTTACATTTTCATCCCAAGGTGTAGAAACTATCTAGGGGGTTACTATTTAGCTCAATAATTGTAACAATATATGGGATGTTAAATTCACAACTTGCACTTAAATTATCAAAAATCGAGCATAAGCTTGTGAATTGTTGTGCAAAGGAAATGCAAACCTAAATACTTTAAGTGTTTCTAGATGAAATTTATATTAACAAACCTAAATACTTTAAGTGTTTCTAGATGAAATTTATATTAACATACCTATGCCTTGATCACCTAAATGTTGTCTCTTAGTCATGAACTATAGTTGTGGTTAATTGTAGCATCATATTCCCCGGGCATGTATTTCCCATTTCGTACATTGGCTCACTACCTCGAAATTAATTTACTTTCTTAGAATTGACATAAAACTGTTGGTAATTAAATATAATCTAATGAAATAAAGTAAAATTATTTCTAAGCTAACCACATGATCATGGTATGATATAAGAGGAATCATACACCACTTGTTATGATCCAATTGCTTGGAATATAAGAATAAACTACAAGTACACACCATGTACCAAGTGTCAATGCAGAGTACAACTCCAACATAGAAAATAGAGATAAGTTACACAATAGCTTCTTAAAACATAGCATGACCTCCTCTAAATGTCCAATTACATTCATACATCATAATTCACATCCTCAATAATGAATACATGATATTTATATATACATATTCATAGACCACACATGAGGCCACTTTACTATTAGGCTAACCCTATTACGTATATATTTACACATTAAATGTGTACATTTAGCCACATATATGCTCCCCCGTGCCCTCTTTGGGGTCATATAATATACATTTAACACCATATATGCCCCCCTTGGTTCATAACACCACTCAATCGTGAAATCTACTCTACAAAATGTCACTCAAATAAACACATTGATTCGTCATCCAACCACATGGTCGTAGCATGCTGGAATAGGAACCCACAAGTATTTGTAGATGAAAAATGACTGCACAATGATTTCTTCAATCGTGGAACATCTAGTTGGAGAATTCGTGAATTCATAAACATTCACAATATGAAAAAGGGAAAATGAATAAGAGAGGAAATTGCTAAGAATTTTAGGACATGAAAAAAAGAAAAGAAATAGAAGGTGAAGTTTCTATTAAGACTGGAAGAGAAATTTATAAACAAGTATAAGAGAGGAAATTTATAAAAAATAAATGGAGAGGAAAAATAAATAGGAGATGAAATTGAGAAATAAGAATGGGAAAATAATAAGTAATGGAATATGAAAATGCTAAACAATAATCGTAAAAGAAAAATGAATGAGGCATGAAATTTCTAAAACAGTGGGGAGAGGAAATAGAGAAAAAATAAATGGAATATGAACTTTCTATTAAGAATAAAAGAGGAAATTTCTAAGCAAGAATAAGATAGAAAATTGACAAAAGAAATAAAGGGAGAGGAAAAAGGAATGGAAGAGGAAATTGATAAATAAGAATCAAAAAAGAAAAAGGAATGGAAGATGATATTTCTAAATCAATATGGGTGAAGAAAAATAATTGACATAGGAAATTTCTAAATAATATTGGGAGAGACAAATGAAAAATAAATGGAGAAGGAAGTTGTTAATAAGAGTAAAAGTGAAAATTGATAAAAAAGAATGAGAGAGGAAATTGTTAAAAAATAAAGGAGAGGTAAAGGAATACCATAAGAATTCACAAAAAAGAATAAGAATTCACAAAAAAGAATACCATGCTCAGGATAATATTATCCAACCATTATGTATGCTCCCTATCAATGGAAATATTATGCTCAAGAAAGGGTCGATCAAACCCTACCCAATATATTCTTGATGGGAAAACTAACATATAGGAAGGTAAATCGACCCTAAAACATGAAACAACTAGACATTGGTACTATTATTGAATGATTAAATAATATTAAAACAAGATTATCCCCTATCCCCTGTAGAAGAGAATAATATGCTTGTTGAAGGGTCTAGCAACCCTTCCCTAGTGCTAAAACTAGATGCAAATATAATTATTAAGGGACAATTTACAAACACATCCCTATAATTGTTACACATCAAATTTCCACACCTAGGTACCTCATGTTAGAAAAACAGGATCGCGGAGAAATAAAATAAAACAAATGCGGAAACAAAACACAGAAGATACACAATACAATAGAGACACAGATTTACATGGTTCACCCAGTGTGGGCTACTTCCACCAGAGAAATTGCCAGGTCCTTCCTTTATTATTATCCAACAAATGAAGGGATACAACCTACAGCAAAACCCATTGTAACTTCCTCTTCTTTCTCTCACAGTCTCCTCTCTTAGAATACAATACTCGCCATAATGCATTGCCACAATACATTTCCCTCATAACAGAGGGTTTCCTTCTAGGGCAAAAAAACCCTAACATAATTTCTACCGTTATATTTGCGACCTTATAATGAACGGTCCAGATTTACAAGGAAATTACAATATACATTTACAAGAAAATTTTTCCTTCGGGAGCTTTTCCCCCGAACCCTCGTCGGGGGCCTGCTTACCCCGGAACCCCCCAACCAGGGGATAGGCCCCCCGGACCCCACAGAGGGGGTACCCCCCCTCTGCACTTCCCCACGTGGAAGAGTGTACATACTTCTGGGGTGTAAAATCTTCATGGGGTATAAACATGGCTGAAAGAAAGGACCTCTGAATCAGGAACATAATCAGGCTCCACAACCAACACCTCACCCTAAGTGTTGTAAAAGTGTCATATGCACCTTGCTAAGTGTCACATACACCTCGACACCATGAAATAACATATGTCACAATCCCTAGTCAATGTGGAGGAGAAATATATTATATGAAGATAAAAATATCATGTGCACATGAATTATTATTAAAATTCATGAAAAGGAAATTAATTTACTGTGAGAATCCACCTCACATTTGGTTTCCTATTTTTTAGGTGAGGTTGAGGATCTTATGGATGGTTGAAATATTTCCTCCTTAAAATCCTTGAGAGATATTTCATCCCTAAAATCCTTAATAGATATTTTCTCCCTAAATATCCTGGAGATCCCATTTTAGTGGATTTGATGAGTAATCCTCTCCATGGTGGTTAAGCCTTCAAATCCTATATAATGAGGGCTTTCCATGGAGAAAAGAAGACAGATTAGAGGTACCAAACTTATCATCTTGTGAGTAAGCTTTTGGATATCAAACCTATGTTCTTGGGAGAATTGTTAAAAGGCTGGACGAGGAGGACTTGGAGAGGTTGTTACAACTGCATCTACATATTGTAAGTGTCTTTTCAATGTTATGATTAATATATGCTTGACCTATTTCCTTCAAGTTTGTGTATTATTGCATATTATTTTCTATTGTGGATGAATTTGGTTTAAACTAGTCTTGGTAGAGTAGGAAGTATTTGTTTTTCTTCGTTGTCCATTGCATTGTAGGTATCGTGTCATGCTAAGGAGCTTATAGATCAAATTCAGATTGGATTAAGCGAGGACAAGATTTCAAAAAAAGGTACATCATACCTTCTCCCTCTCTTTATTTTGATTAACTTAACTATATTTAAAGGGATTTTAGTGTCCATTTGCATATTTTTGTCTTGGTATTATGGGTCTAGAATCCGAGGGAAGATCCACCTGTCCACAGGGGGATTTTTTTGTAACATAAATTGGTGACTCCACTGGAGAAGGACATTGAATTTTCCTTCCTTGGATAGTGTCTACCTTTTTCCCACTTTTAGATTATTTTAATTGTTTTTTCCAGATCTATTTCCTTTCTCCCCTCTTCATTGACAATTTCACAAAATTCTGGGAATTCTGGGTAATGTTTTCTAAGTTTTTAGCCTCTGTTCTGAGTTTCTAGGGAGGGTAGTTCTCCCATGGAGTGTATATAATATCATTGATCTGTAATCAGTGCTCCCCTATAGTATATATAATATCGCTATAGTGCTCTATACCCTTGAAAACATGAGCGTTGATCCCCTTTTTTGGTGATTTATGCCCTTTCCTGCTCAGTTTTTCTCATCCCTTTGTTGGAGGTCTTTTGCCCAGAGTCTGTACTTTGTATTGTGGATTTGTTTGGGTTGCTTTTGTTTTGAATAAAATCACTATTTCTTTTAGTGTATATTTGAAATACAAAATTTTAATTTGTTTCTTTGCATTAGATTGGGAGCATCTTTGCATTTGAAGTAGTGAAATTGCATGGTTTTTGGCATTTTTTTGGGGGGGGGAAAGAATTGTGTGTTGGTGTACAGCTTCTTTGACTCATTTCTTGAGTATATTGATATCAATGAGTTTAATAAAAAAATTGGGACATTGTGCATATCGAAATGATAAGCATTTTCTTCTTCTCGTAATATAGCTTTCATCTAAGTGAAATATTTTCATTCTCATTTCTTTGCATTGTTTAGAGTTAGTCAAAACATCATTTAGTCCACACTATTTATCTCTTGAGTAACAACAGCTTAATAAAATTTACGCATTAATTAAAATCTACCTAGAAACTTCTATTTCTAGGTCTCTTTCCAGCCTAAATTAGATTATTTGTAGGGATTTGGAATATGTGTGAAATATAACTTTCCAAACCTATAAACAAACTTAGAATCTTGAGTTAGGGAGCGATGAAATCCATTTACCAAATTTTGTCCTGGGAAGCCCTTCTCACACAAAGGTTAATCACGAGGTCACATTAAGACCAACATAGTTACTAACCCTACTTTGTTGGTCTTGGTGTAGTGGTTTCACGTATTATTCAAGGTCACTTGAGAAAAAAACCTTGTGCAAGCCTTCTCAAGTCGATTTCAGGCTCAGTTACCTTGCCCTTGTGGGTATATCAGAATGTCGATTGTTTCTCTAGGAATCATTATTTTATTTGGTAACCTTAGTGTCCTTTATTTAAGGTCAATACACGAGGTGACGATGAATGGGAAATTCTTCATTGTACCTGGAATCGACGTTGGCAAAAATCACTCGGGATCCTTGGATGGTAAATCCAAGCTTATTGTCTTGAAGCTTCGACCAAGGTGTAAGTTCGTTAAGTAGGTCGTCAACGTAAATTTTCCACCCACTCTATCTAAGCCCCTTCTTCCATTATTCCTCCGACATTGGATTTCATCAACAACAAGTGCGTTCATTGTGAGAAGGTTTTGTTTGTTTGAGTGCTTCCTAGATTTTTAGCATGTGTTGTTTGTTTTCCCTAGTAGACCTTAGGTTGGATTTGTGTTTAATGACATCAATTCCTAGAATTACCAATGAAGCAACCCCTGCTCCAGGGGACCATTTTGTTTTTCCTTCTTATGGAAATGTTGGTCCTCCTTACATTGCTACTTTGAGCCTTCTAGGTCTCACAATTGGGTTACCAGTATGGTTGTTTTCCACTTCAGTAATCCCGAATGCATCAAATGCTTCAGTTGTAAGAAATTTACCCTAAGAGCATAAACCTCAAGTTGATCCTTCAGATTATTCAGTAGTAATATACTCTTCTCCTTCTTCACTTTCAAGGTATTCTTCTATTTCATATTCTTCGCCGAGTGAAATCTCTGAAGCTAGTGACACAATGAATAATAAGAAGAAGAAAATGAAGATTAAGACGAAGAAAAATAAGCAAGGTTCCAAACTTCCAACCACTTCCAAACATGTTGGAGAATAACCAGTTACTGTTAATCATGTTGGGAGTGTTGATGATGCCAAGATCACCCAAACAACCCATAAGCCCAAGTACCCTTGCAGGATTTGTAAGGGTAACCAATTTCTAAGGGATTTCCCTAGTCTCTCCAAGGTCTTAGAAATGTGGTCTTCCATGTCATCAACCCCTACGTGACATGCTAGTGACACCCTGTTAGCTACTGACGTTATGCTTGGTAAGAAGAAGAGAATTATCAAATTTCCTTGTTTGTTATGTGAAGGTGATCATTACTCTCACCTTTTCCCTTATATGGATGAGGCTTCATATATTTTGGAAAAGATTCAAATTCCAACTGGTTATCATAATATATCTCCCAAACTGTCATTATTTGATGGAATAGTCAATCTCGTTCCATCCCCAGTAAATTCAGTTGATTAGGTGGTCAATATGGTTTCATCCTTGGTTGAACCACAAACCCAAGTAGTTGATCCAGTTCCGTCATCGATCAGCCCCACTCTTCATATGAAAAGTGAAAACCAAGTGGTTGATCTAGTTTCGTCATTGTTCAGCCCCACTCTTCATATAAAGAGTGAAACCAATGTGGTTGATCTATCCCACTCCTCCCTTAAAGAATGTAACCAAAGTGGTTGATCTGGTTCTGCCATCCATCGATCCCACTCCTCCCTTGAAGAGTGCAACCAAAGTTATCGATCTGGTTCCTTCATCGGTCAATCCCACTCCTAAATCAAAGAGTGAGGATGTCACTCAGGTCTACCTCATTAATATTGATTCACCCAGACAAGGGGGCACTCCACCCAGCGTGATGGCACCCCCTTCAAGAAATCAAATGATTTCTATTAATTGGAATCATTTTACAGAACACTACCTTCCTTCTTACGTGCCTTTACAAATCATTGTCCAGGTTTGTGATAGGAATATTCCTAACATCGTAATAAACATAGTAATGATCGACCAAGTTTAATTCATTGACCCTCATTTGATGGTCAAACATCCAGCTTCCCTGAATAGTCCATACATGCCACTGATGTCCGCCCCACCACAGGTCAATTATGTAAGAACCTGCCCCATGTGTTCAACCCTGCACGAGAGGGAATCTCTCCCTGCTCTTGACTTATATCTAGTAGTTGACATGGTCATCTCTTTTATAGGACTATTAGAGTAAGATCTCCCTACCCTTATCGAGGCCGTCAACATGTATTTCTTTTAGAGTGTTATTCTTCCATCTAACGAAGATATCCTGGAAGCCATGATTGGATTTTTTCCCTTGACATGTATTCCTTCTAGAAAATTATCATGTTGGAAGCCATGATCAAGGAGAGGACGAGCATATTTTTCCTCTCTGTAGAAATCTCGTTAAAAAATGAAACATAAATCTGGGGATTGAAATCGGAGCCATGAGCGTAGTTTTGTTTCTCTATGGAAAGCTCGTTAAAAAATGAAACAAACACTATGAGCATAGTTTTTCTTATCTATGGAAATCTCATTAAAGAATGAAACAAAGGTCCTGAGCATGGTTATTTTCTTGTTTCAATCTCGTTAAAAAATGAAATAGTCACCTCTCCTAACAAGTCGAGTCTTTCGCTAGATATCGTAGATATCGAGTCCAACCTTTAGCTAGATCTCATATATGTTGAGTCGATTATTTCGTTAGGTCTCGTATTTGAACCTTCCTTTCATCTGCCCTTATCCATTTTCTCCATCTAGTATATATATTGGTGACAACCTCAAAGTTGATGAATCAAATGAAGATTGGGGGGCATATCTCCAACATTTGATTATCGTTTTGGAGTTAAGCCACTAGATTTTCAAACTGGGGGTAGAGTACCAACCATCCATGGGTATCCCTCAAAACCTTTAGAAATTATGTTGGGAATTTACAAGCATACGTTTAATTTTGTTTCAAGATTGTGTAAAAATGAAACCAATATTGATCTTAGTCTTTGTTCTTTCTCGTGCTTGTAAATACATGAGAATGTGTCTGAGTAAAATTTTATCACTTTTTCGAACTCATAAAAGTTATATGAAAAAGGAACCCCCTAGAGTCTCCTTTGAGTTATTTTCAGACTGTCTAAACATGAAAATATTGTCGAGTGATCTTGCTTCCTTTCACACTCGTTAAAAGGTTTGAAAGGGAGTCTTTTGAGTGGTAGTTTATTTCTTTTTCAGCCTTGTGAGACTAAAACTATGAAAAAGGACAACCCTGGAGTTGCCTTTAAGATCTTTTCAGACCCTCTAAACATGAAAAACCACCGAGTTTTCCTTCTATGGACTCGCTAAACTACACATTGAAGGGCCCATATGGGGAAGAACCCTTACTTCTTCGATTTCATTAAACAAAGGAAGAGGAAATTACCAAAGGTGAGTTATATTGAGCATGTGTTACCCTCCTAGAGCTCATTAAATTAAAAAAAAGTACTCATCTATCTGGGTGGGGGGAAAATTGAAGGAAGTGGGTCAAGTTTTTGAGAATCCTTTATGGAAGCTATTGTCTCTATTGAACATGGCACCTGTTTGCATCTCATATTACAATTGGGTAATATGCTTGTCTCTGAGTCATACAAATTCCATGTATCGCCATACTTTTCAGTCCAAGTCGAAGAGTGCTCTTATTTCCATCACATTGCATTCTTGGTACTCGTCGAGTCAATGTTGCCCAGTCATTTGTCATGCCTCATCATGTTCAAGGGAATTTTCACTTCAAACCATCATGTTGGCCCTTGACCAAGTTTTGGAGAACCTTGGTCATGTTTGACCATTTTTGGGACTTCGACAGGCTGGTCGAAGACGAAGCAGATATCGCGGGATATTGCCCCCTTTTATGGTCTTTTTGGGTTCAGGGTTTATGTAACAGGTATGGGATGTCGGACCATCAGTTTACCCATTTTTATACCCCTTTGGTAAGGGATAAATAAGTAGCTTGGCGATGTAAATAGGTGGTGCTGAGAAAGTTGTAAGCCAATGAGTTAAGTGCAAATAGTTCTAAATTATTTGTGCATAGTGTGTGTTGAGAACTTGGAGAGGTAAGTGCAAGTGATTGTAAGAAGGATCTGTGTTGTGTCAAGCTCATGGAAGGAGGATCTGTAAATGTGCACGCAGATCTCTTGTCCTATGCATATTTTTATTAGTGGCTTTGTGCATGTAAGAGGATTCAAATAAGATAATAGCTTAGTGCTTAATAACTTGAATGAATGCTATATATGTTGATGCTATGTGCTAAATGGTCAGATATGCTTAGATCTTGTTGAATACTGTGTTGTTATGTAATTAGGGTTTACCTGTGATGTGAGTGAGGGTTAAACACTAATGAATGTTAACTGATAAGTGCTCTGTTAAATAATTGTGATCACAGATCTGTGTCCCAGCTAGGTTGTACACACTTGAGTCCTGCAACCCCCCCTGCCTCTACCTCCGGTGAGACTTCATCTCCTTCGCAGGTGTTGCCAAAAGGGCTATTAGTTAGGATTTTTTTGGTGTGTTGTTGAAGCATTGAGCCCTAGGTCTTCCCCTGTTCCAACAAATGGTTCCATTGTCGGGACCTGAAACTGTGATTGCTGGGAACTAAGGAAAAGAGAAAGCTTTGTGCGTAGATATGTAGTTGTAGTGTGCAGTACTCTACTTAACTTGTGAATCTCCTTTCCAAGAAGAGAAGTTCTATCTAAAGAAAAGAGGTAAGATCTTAAATCTTGGTGCTCTGATAAAGGTAAGATAAGTGGAAATTTGTGTTTCAAAAGTATGGATCTAGGTATATCTGATAGATTTCGTCCTAGTCTGAAAACTAGGGCACAACTAGAAGAAAGAAGATATGATATGAATAGATCTAATAAAAATAGTGAAGGATATGTTATCCATATGCATAGAAATAATTTTTGGACTAACAAGTGGATGCAGGATCCTAGAAATAATTTTTTCCAAGTCCATCACTGTGATCCCAGTGCGCAATACAGGAAATGTTGGGGATCGTTTCAGAGAAAGAGAGGATTGACATTATGTTATAATTGTAGAAAACTGGGACATCTTGCTAAGGAATGCCTTGCTAAGGTCCTATTTGTCTTTGTTGTAAGGCTACTGGACATGAATTTTTATATTTCCCTAGAATGATTGCTAAATTTAAAAAGATTAACATAAGACAAGAAAACCATGAGGAAGGTCAAGAGACTAAGAATATGCTACATAACCAGAAAGAATAAGAGTTTATATTCTTGTAGATGAAAAAAACACTGAATGATCACAGAGACATCGGTTTATCAGATATTTTAAAGGAGAAAGAGTGCATAGAAACAAGAATAGGACACTTCGACATAAACTGTGTATTGGATGCAAAAACACAGGTTAATATCATGACAGAAAGTACTTAGGAAATCTTAGGAAAGCCTGTTATGATTCCTTCATTGGGAGGAATAGGGTTTTTTAAAGGAAAGATGATAATTCTATGTGGAAGACTTACTCATGTACCTATGAGTGCTCATGGAACATCAACAGAAGAAGAATTAGAGGTCATTAAGTTTGTTGAGAACAATGCCCCCTTTACACTTTTGTTAGGAAGGACTTGGATCAAGAGAGATCATATCCGAAGGAGAGAGGAAGAGGAATCTATAGCAAAGAAAAAACAATAATTAAGGGATTTCATGACTAGGAGAATAATGTTCTTAATAGAAGAACAATAGGACAAGTCAAAGAAACTGAGGGCCAGAGACTTAGTTGTCAAAGTTGAAAGAACACAAGAAGGCTTAAAGAACCTATCCATGCAGCAAAGTAGAGAACCTATTCCAGAAACATTAAGAGAAGAAGTATTATGCTCAAACCTTGTGAATTATCCTCAACAGTGAAAAGTTACTATGCTAAGAAAAGATAAGAGCAATAAGAATCCATAGACGCACATCACAAGAAAGAAAGCTAGAAATCTTAGTAAGAAGAAAGAAAAGCTAGAAAAATTGCAGGAGGTTCTAGAGAGGACTTCGCAGAAGGAATGTTTGCAGAACTTGCACCTCACCAAAATAGTAGAAAAACAATGACTGGTGCTTCGCCACGATGAAGAAATATGACCATTGGAGGCGCCCTGGCCATTAGAACGATGCTCTAGAATGGTTAGAAACATAGTTATTGCTAGAATGTTTGCCATTGGAATGTTGGGACCACACCATAACGGATGGAATTGTATTGATTGAGGCACTCCTGCCCATTGGAGGACTCTATTACAATGTTATCTATTTAACCCATCGACTATATTACCATGGACACTTTTTACAATTGTGATTATCCTAGCCCACATAGAACTAAACGCTTTCGCGTAGTGTCTACTGCGTCGTTGTCAGTAGGGAAAATCAAAGTAGGAGATGAGCTTGCCCAGCTACGTATATTAGAAAATTCGATAGAGGATCACGTTTGTTATGTCCAGGAGGAAAAGGAGTAGGCTACAAAGGCATTAAAGTAAGAAAAATAAGAAACCCTAGAGAAATCTCAAGTTGTCTAGTAAGAGAAATATGACCTCTAGGCGAAGTTTATAGAGGATAAAGCACAAATGCAGAAGGAAAAAGAACAGTTGCTTGCATAGAATATTGGAGTTAAAGAAGTAGTCACCAAAGCACTTCACTCTGTGTCGGGCCTCACACAGATAGATGACCCTTTACCATGCTCCACCCTGATTATAATATTGTTGTGGAGGAACATTGGTTTTCTATTCCCCATTGAACACCTTGATTGAAATACTTTTCTATAAGAATGGTAGATCGATCCTTATTTAGGATACCATAGCCAATATTGGTATGATTGAGGAATGATCAATTGATCCTTCCCTAGAAAACAAATTATGAAAAAATGATTCTTGAAGAAGTTTTGACAAACTCTTCATCTAGATACCATGTAACATGAATACCATCCTTGAGAAATGGTCATTCAACCCTTCTCTATGATCCACCTTGATGAGAATACTATGATTGATAAAGGGTCAACTGATATTTTCCCATAAAAATATTTAATGTACATAATATGTTGGAGAAAGGGTCATATGATCCTTCTTTGAGATCACGTATATGACATTGTTTTACTTGAGGAAGGTTTGATTTAACTTTCCTTGGGATATTTCTCTACATGAAAAAAATACTTAAGAAAGGGTTGTATAACCCTTCCTCTGGATACCATGTGATAAAAATGGAATACTTGAGAAAGGTTTATGTTGAGAACACACTTATATTGAGAGGGGAGTGTTGAATCAATATAATAATTTTTTTTTTACTTTTTCAAACATTCATCAACCATAAGAAAAAAATCACATTTGAGATCTATTAACTGCAGAAAATGGGACATAATATTTACATGGAAACCCTATGAAGAGAAAACCATAAAAATTCTCTTTATAATTACATAAAACTTCTCTTTATAATTATTTGTAGGCACAAACCTATTGTTACAAATATTTGTCGGAACCAACCTACTAGAGACACCAGTCCACACTGGTCTAAATCCTGGTAGGCGCCAACCTACTCGTATAGATATTCATAAACACAAATCCATTGAAGACACCAATCCCCACCACTAAGAACTAACTTAGAAAGAGACACCAATATATATTTTTAAGTAGCACAAACCT
>SNQJ01S0164656.1:8716-29899 GCA_010110895.2 Picea sitchensis | reverse complement strand
TGTTCCCATTGGTAAATTCTCTATCCCTTATGCGGTTTATTCCTATTGGCCATCCGCTGACCTCGTGGGAATCCATCCTTATGGGATGCACGTTAAACCTGACGGGCTTCGACGGTTGCAGAGTAGAACATGTAGATATTACAGTAACCCGTAGCGCGAAATACAAAGGACACTACGTTCAAATTGAACAGTGAATATAACCCTTGATCACGTGGGAACGGAGAAGGAGCCAGCTTACGCTGGGCCTCCATGGTTATTTAGGGGTTCGAGTCCGACAGAGGACCGCAAAAATTTGATTTCCTTTAGTGGGTGTGTTACAGCAGTTATGGAAATGTTCAAGGAAAATGACATAAATGCTATGAGCATCATAGTGGACTATGTAAATGACCATTTGATACCCTACATTTATCATCTTGACTCATCTAATAATATGTACAATGCCCTAACTAACGTCTTCTCAGTCAAAAATATTGTACAAGTGATGAGTCTGAATAATGAGCTCTGTGACATGAAAATGAATGATGATGATAGCATAACATCATACTTTGTAAGAATATCTTATTTAAGAGATCAACTACAATATATAGAGGAAATCATTTTAGAAAAGGAACTAGTAAATATAGTACTTAATTCCCTTCGAAATACATGCGATGCATTTTCCACAAGCATGAACACAAGAAACGAGTATCCCACATTTGAAGAAATTTGGACTTGGTGTGCACAAGAAGAATCAATGATTAGCACAAAAGAGAAATTCAGAAATAAAGATGATGAGTAATCCTACAAAAAAAAGTTCAATAAATTCAGGAATAAGAAGAAGTTTGTCTCAAGGAAGAAACCAAATCAAGAAAATGATATGTCAAAACTACAATGCTTCATCTGTCAAAAATATGGTCACTAGAGGAGCAAATGTCCTGAGTTAAATAAAAGGAAGGAAAGACACAAATAAATAGTTTCCAAAGAAAATGAACTCTCAAATAAAGTCAAGCAGGATGAAGCAGATTTTTTCTACTAGTGATGGTAACAATATTATTCTCTAACATAGTCCTTTCACATACCATGTTTACATAATTCATGTACATATCACGTGTATCTATTTCCTAGAAGATAATATGGTCAGATACCTATGGGAGAATAACAATATAAGGATTGCCATTACAATGACTACTAGTCAAGCAATGTATTTGAAAATGATGAAGTACATTAACAATCTTTGGTGACAATTCCTGTGGAAGCTACTACATACGTAACAACTTCGAGATAAGATTCAATCAGAACCAAACTTGAAGAGACTCAAAAGGAGTCATAAAATAAAGAAGTCAACAATCAAAAGGAAACTAGAATAGACACGTGGCACTTTAAAGAAATAAAGAAGGATTCAGATGGATGCATGAACTCTCTCAGATGGAGGGAGCTAATTGTAGAATTCCAAAAGAAGAGCATGCATATTGTAACATCCCACTCTTGCACTCATTGAGCAAACTTATTCTTTGAGGACACTTTCTTTCAAGTGATCCAGATTATTATACTATTGGTTGTTTGATTATGATTATTAGATATTATGGATATGATGATATGTTATTTTTGTTGTATTTACATAGAGAGGTGATATTGATTGTGTTCTCCTGAGTGTGTAGGACTTTGGACATTGAGGATACATAGGCATCGATGAAACCCCTTGGACTCTGGATCGAGTCAGGGAGTGGACTATTGGGGTTTGATTGTTGTTGATATGACATATGTACATATGATTAGATGTTATGATGATTGATTATTATTGCTAACATGATTTGTTGATGATGAAAGCTGACAATATATTGCCGACCAGATTCACATGTGGAGTAGAGGGGTCACACAGGACAACTAGAGACTTGAGGGAGAGCTGTGGTAGCAGCCTTGCTACAACCTACTAGCACTCTCTCCATGGATGGAACTGTAGGTTAACGATTACCTAGTTTGAGAAGACCCACGATGTCGTGAGGGGAGACTATGACATTCACTCACGATGATTCTAAAGGGCGCACAATAAGGTAGGGGCCTTATTCTTTAGAGGCCCTTAGTCTCCCACAAGATCACCTGGCAGAGTATTGACTCTAGGGTTTTTTTACGTCTACCAAAGTCAGTCAAGATGCAAGTGGCACCCCTGGAGCACGTAGTGCATCCTAAAGGGCACGTCATGCAAGGAAAACGAAAGGAGGTGAGTGGCACCCTTGGGCCACATAGTGCGTCCTGAAGGGCATGTTGCGCAAGGAAAATGGAAAGAGGTGAGTGGATACCTTGGAGCACCTAGTGCGTCTTGTAGGGAACGTTACAATTTTGATTGGTAAGTGAATAAACCTAGTCGGCCTTAAAATGAATGATGTGATAAGTAAGATTTAAAAAAAATACTTCCCTAATAAAAATATCGTCGAACCTAGTGAAATTAAAATCTATGTCTAAGTAGAACATGTGGTCAAAAAAATAATAATAACAAATAAACATGTAACAAGAAGGGGTAAGAAATTTAAATTTATTTATTAAAATCAAAATTATAATGGAGGATTAATATTTTAAAAAAGTAAATGGTTGCTTTTATCTATTTTTGCTAATTTAATTTTAGTAAAAAAAAAGAGAGGGTAAATGGTTGTTTCATCTACACTTACTAAATAAATTTTTTATTAAAGAAGAAAAAGGGTAAATGGTTGTTTTATCTACATTTGCTAAAGTGATTCTTAGATAAAAAGGAAAAGGGGGAAAATTAAAATAAATAGGAAACTTAAAGAAAAAGGGGAAACCTAAAGAAAAGGGGAAACATAAAGAAAAAGATGAATGTTTAACTTAGTAAGGAATCTTGCCTTGGAAACTTGCGATTTATGAACCCAACTAAGAATTAAGTAAGGTGTAAGTCATTTAATATTTGTAAGGGAATAATGGGACACCAAGGAGTGTTTTTAGGAATGTTTTTAGGTGTGTGAGGGAAATAAGAATAATTAATTATTTAATAAAATTATTTTTTTAGTGCAACTAGGGGATGGGTGACATGTGTACAGAGGAGGGTTTTCGAATTTAATTAACTGAAAAATGAATTTAATGATAATTTGGGAAACTAATTACTTAAAAAAACTCTATTAAAAGGATGGAGGAGGAGGAGTATGGATCTCATGTTTTTCCATAACGTTACGCTACTGAAATTTTACTTGACTGAACTTTTTCTTATGGGAGTTGGTATACCCAGCTTGGGCAACGAGTGGTAACTCGACCTTGCGAGGCGAGCATGGTGCTAGTTGTTATGTGGTATTTGTGTGTGACCCCTTTGCTACTCGGTGTCTCAGGGGGAATAAGAGTACCCTTAGCATTGGATGAGAGGTACCAGTGAGGTCACATCGGTTGTCAAGCGGGAGCTGGATGGAGCGCACACAGGACAACAACTTCAAATTATTCATGTTTCGCTAAGGTACACTATTAAAGTTTTAATTTCAATGAAATTTAATTTACACTTGTTATTTTTCTGTGTAGGGTTGACGATTTCATCGCCATGAGATTTCTTGCACCTGCTTACCTACAGTATGTAATCCCCTTTCTCGTTGTATTCTAATTGATTTCTCATGGCGAACCCGAACTCTTATTACAATGACTTTTTTGTGTTTATTTTATTGATTATTATGAAGAAATTTGTGTTTTTATCTTCTATCCCTTATCCATTAATTTATTAGTCCATGCTTGAACAGTCGGCCAGGTGACGAATTGATGGTTGTCACTTCGGTGTTTAAATACCTATAGATTGAAATGATTTTCTTTCTTTTGGATGGATAATAAGTGAAGGATAAATTTTCTCCCAACTATCTATCCGTTACTTATCTTTGTGCCTATCTCCTTTGGATAATCTATAATCCTTGCACCTTCCTTGTGAATGAGTATCTCCACCTCCTTGAATGTTTTTCTTTACTTCTCCCCTTTTTTCAAGGGATTAACTTAGTTTTTTTGGATCTCTTGTTTACGCCATTAGCTTAACTGAAATAATTATATCATCACATAACTATTTTGAATGTATAAGGGTTTCCTAAATCTATATTTATAAATCTATGTTTGAATCCATCTATTTCCAATGTCGTTACTTCTCTAGACTTGTGGAGGCCTTATAATTTAGAAACCTAGTCGACTCTTTGTTGCCTTTTATTTTAAATGGATAATGCATAAAATCACTGTCCTTCAAGTTATTTCTTGTGGACACCTATTGTGCTTAGATCTTCTAGGTAGTGGTGTTGTTTATCTGAATTACGATTGAACCTTATCTCTACATTCTTATATCACCTATGTGTTTTTAAGGATCTCTATTTTTTCAGCAATCCTTGCGTTTTTAATATCACCTCTGTGTTTTTAATGATCACTCCATTTTTAGTGATCTCGATATTTTAAATCACCTCCGAGTTTTTAATGATCTCGGTGTTTTTTGATGATCTCTTCATTTTAATAATCTCTGTGTTTTCAATGGTCTCTGCGTTTTTAATAAGAAATATTACAATCTCACCTCTACATATCCTTCAATTATCAACTCAGTGTTTTGGATTGAATAAAATCCAAAAATATCTATGTTTTAATGATATGTCTGCATTGTTACATAATTCCCTATGTTTTATGATAATTTCCCAACGTTTTTTATAGTTTCTAACGCAGATATGATGAATCCATTTTCTTTTAGAGAGAATCTTTACATAATGTATGATTGTGAATTCAATAAGTATGGATAACGATTTTATACATATTGTGTGACTGCTAAATTAACATTTAATGAAAGAAATTTTACATAATGTATGACTACGAATTTAATAAGCATTGATAGTGATTTTATACATATCGGGTGACTACTGAATTAATATTTAATGACAACGATTTTACATAATGCATGACTACGAATTTAATAAGTATTGACAGCGAATCTCATTATGATATACCAACGAATTTGATTGGGATATACCAATGAATTTCAAAGTGATTTACCCAACGTAATTTTGAATTACGAATTTACCCAGCGATATTCTTCATGCTCTACACATAGTGTAATGATATACAACGTTTTATGGTTGGGTAATAGATGCATTTTTGGTGACTGTTTAATTGTAGTGTTGTATGTTGTGTGTGACAGCGATTTTCCCTTTTGTATTAATGATTGACACAAAAATGTTACTCACTATAAATTGTATCCATAAATAGACTTGTTATTACAACAAATAAATTACATAAGAAAGAATCCCTTTTTGGTTTCTTAGCTCGTCATAACCATGTGTTATTTAAACTGGCAGATTTAGATGTTATTATTTAAATTAGACAAAGTATATTGTTTCGGTTTTATATTTAAAAGAAAACAAGTATCTTTAAAAGACAACGATTTATGGTGATGTTCTAAAGATAGCGAATTCATCCTTAGGAAAACACTTGTATTTGTTTCAATTTAAAGATAGCGAATTAAAATATAAAGGACATGCTTTACATAGTCTTAAAAGACATGTTTCATTTTTGTTTCAGTTTAAAAGATAGTGAGTTCCTCATTAGGAAAATACTTGTTTGATATCGGAATTGGAAATTAGTTACAATGAACTAATTGTTTTGATAATAATTATTTTAATATGTGCAAATTGATTTTGTTGCGCAATGAAATTATTGTGTTGTATCAATGTCATAGTCATCATATTCCCTTGCATATTGTTAACCTATTGATTGGGTGCTAGGGTTAGTCGTCTTGTGTTTAGATATTTAACTCGGTCTCCTAGTGATCCAGGTGGATATCGGTGGCCACACACCTTTTCCAAATGGCTCAAAACGGCTTTCTGGCAATTTTGGCAATTTACTATTTTTAGCAGGTTTTAACTTCCGGGGCCATTTTGAGGGCCTAAATGAAGGTTTTCGAGATCGAGGTTCTCAATGATATCCAAAGGAATTATTGAGCCCCCAAAATGAATCTCCTTGATGATACCTTTCCAACGAGCTATCACACGCCTAAAACGGAGATCGTATGCAAAAGTTACGACCCCGGGAGGTTAATGTACTAACTTACCCAAACGGGGCCCACATGACTTTTGGCGCTTCATCTCCTAGGGTTAGGTTTTTGGATGTCTAGGACTTTTGGAATTCCCGTCTATTGTAAAAAGGCCTTCTGAGCCTCATTTTAATCATCTTCTTGCGAATGCGAGTAGCGGTCACATCTCTTCTCAGAGATAAGCTGCCACCATTCTAGCGAGTCTTTCACTCTGTATTTTTACAGTCTCTGTACATTTCTCTGATTAATAGAAATTGTGTATTACTATATATCTATGTTTATGGTTTCATCTCTGATACATTTCTGTTATATTATTGAATATATGCAATATCTCTGTGCATTTCTTTATTATATCTCCGCTCTCATTTCGTGCCGAAAATAATCCGGATCACCTAGCATGTTAAATTTAGCTTGGGTAAAGGGACTAGAAATGTTATGTTGCACCATGGTTACTGTCATTCCTATCTCTTTGAGATGACATGATTACTGATGAGGGGATCATTGCACGCACTGATGGATAGACGTGAATGATAACCTGGTCAGAGTTTTGTGTTTCCCAATGTGGACGTATTGTTCATTGTAATGGTTGTTGGTACTTGCTTTTGTAATGTCTTAAGGTGTTAGGTTTTGCATGATGTGGAGGTTTCTAGTTCCTGGTCGTCGAAGCCACTAGGTCAGGCTATTGATGTTGTACTTTATCTTGTAGGCATTGTCTTGCTTGTGTTAGGCGGGTAGTCATTTTTATCTGTCTATTGATTACCACATATTTTGTCTAGTTGCTTGATGTGCTAGTGTGTTGAGGCGTTGTTGTTTGTTTCTTGATCTGCATGCGTTGTGTTCATCATCAAGATGTGTTGTTAACTATTTTCATTTTTTTTGTCTTTCTTCAAACAAACAAAAAAAACATTGCACTTTCCTATGTTGCTTGTATTCATAATGATGTGGCATTACATATGGTATCAGAGCCGGTTCCACCCACGACTTGGGATCACTGCGACTTTCGTTGATTTGATTGTTGATTATAAGGTTGATAATTAATTTGATTTGTATTGATGCATGTAATCATGGTTAGAGGACACCACGGAGGCAGACGATGGGGTGCTAGGGGAGGAGGCATGATGCCCCCAGTAACATCCACGCCTAACAGGTCTAACCCCCAGGGAGATGAACAAGTTGTTGGACAAAAACATATAGCGATGGGGGATGTGGTTGGGATAATGAGGTCCTTTCAATGGATTTCTGAGGCACTGATCATCCATTTGGATAGAGATGATTCCACGGCGCCGACGCCCCCTGAGGATCCACCGTGCGCTACGGTCCATACTGGTAGCATCCATAGTGAACTCGAGAAGGTCAAATTTCATGAGTTTTTTGGTGCCCCAGATGGTGCAGCCACCAAGGCATGGTTGCAGAATATGGCATGTGCTTTGCACTTCATGACTATACCTCCAACATGAAGGTTCACATGGCCGCCTTTCAACTAAAGGGGAGCGCTCTTCTATGGTGGAAGACACTCATGCCACAATTTAACATGGGGGTCGAAGACATGTCATGGGAACTATTCGAGGAATGGTTCCAAGAGAGGTATCTATTAGAGGAATTCATTGAGCATCAGCTCAATGAGTTCAATGACTTGCGACAGGGAGGTTTTACACTACCCGAGTACGAGGCCTATTTTATGGAGTTTCTTCAGTTTGCTCCGCACCTGAATACCAAGAATATTAAGGTCAACAGGTTCTTGTTTGGCCTTAATGTCAACATTCCTGAAAAGGTTAGGATTATGATTCCTCATAGCTTGCATGATGCCATCCAAAAGGCCCTCATAGCATAGGAGGAGCGTATTATTGGGGTTCATAGCTGGACTCCAGCAAGACCAACAGGGTAAGTGTCATATCGTGCGTAGCAGCATCAAACACCAACTAGGCATTCACCAAGATATCATGGCTTCCATAGAGGATCCACTTTCACTACACCTCGACGACCAACACCTCAGCAGCAGACTCTGTACCAAGGACCACAACATCAATAGAAACATAGATTGTAGAAACAACAATTTAGGCCCGTTCTATAGAATAGACTAGGATTCCAGGCCTATGGGCCATCATCTTCTACTTCGGGTACCTGGAGTACAATAATGAAGAAAGGGTGTTGGACATGTGGGGAGACACATTACCAATGCAAATTCCTAGTGGGGAGCACTAGGGAATATGGATCAGATGGACCCACTACCGTGGGAGATTTGGGCAAGTCTCATCGAATTCATGCAGTGGTGAATAACCGCTAAGTAGAGCACTAGTCAACTGTGCTCGAGACATCAGGTACCGTCGCTGACTAGACCCTTAGTATTTTGATATATCCAGGTGCTATAGAAAGTTTCATTTCTAGTGCAGCGCTAAAAATAATTAAGGTAAAGGATGTTGGACATGATGAGTTTACCTTTGTATAATTGTCTTCGAGAGCCAAACAGAAGGTTGGAGGGAAGGTTACGGGTTGTAGCCTTAACCTAGGAGATTTTGTCACTAGGGCCAACCTGTACGTCATGATATTAGGATCTTATGACTTCGTGCTTGATATGGACGGGTTGGAATCGCATGAGGTGATACTCAACTGTAAGACAAAACAATTGAGCTTGGTCGATGATGAGGGTGAGAGATGCGTGATTGTAGGTCAAAACCAAGGAATTTTCCTTAGGTTCATATCTTCCTTGTAGCTACGGAATAACATGCACAATGGATGTAATCTTTATGCAATCCTTGCGTTAAATGAGAAGGGAGTAGCCGAAGGTTTATAACACCTTTCAGTGGTGAGAGAGTTTGCAGATGTCTTCCCTAAAGAGTTACCTGGGATGTCTCCAAAGAGGGAACTAGAATTTACCATAGACCTAAAACCAGGGACTAAACCGATAGCAAGAACACCTTATCAGATGTCGACCCCGTAGTTATAGGAGTTGAGAATGCAACTGAAGGAGTTTCTCTCCCTAGGACTTATACGTCCAAGTGTGTCACCGTGGGGTGTGTCGATTATATTCATACATAAGAAGGATGGGTCGTGGAGACTTTGCATTGACTATCGTCAATTGAACAAAGCAATGATCAAGAATCAATATCCATTTCCAATGATTGATGATCTGTTTGATCAGATGAAGCATATGATGGTGTTTTCAAAGATCGACTTGAGATAAGGGTATCACTAGTTGTGGATCAAGGAGGATGACATCGTTAAGACCGCCTTTAAGACGAGGTTTGGACATTATGAGTTTACTATTTTACCGTTTGGACTAACGAACTCCCCAGGGGTATTTATGAGTTTGATGAACGGGGTGTTCCATGACTACTTGGACAAGTTCATCCAAGTATTCATTGACGATATTTTGATTTACTCTCAGACGATGGAGGAGCATGACGAACACTTTCTCTTGGTACTACAATGTTTGTGAGAGAACAAATTGTATGGTAAATTGTCTAAATGCTCATTTTATCAATCAAGGGTTTACTACTTAGTGCATGTCATCTCTGGCGAAGGTATCATCGTTGATCTAGCAAAGGTCGAGGCTATTATGCAATTTCCTGCACCAACCAATGTCCCAGAAGTGTGTAGCTTCATGGGTTTAGAAGGATACTATTGACGGTTCATGGAGGGTTTCTCAAAGATAGAAAATACGATTACAAAATTGTAGAAGAAGAACAAGAAGCTTGTTTGGACCGAGAAATGCGTAGAGGAATTTTGGAGGCTCAAGCATATGTTGAAAATGACACCGATACTAAAGTTCCCCGACATGGACATAGATTTATTGGTATGCATTGACACATCCAAGCAAGGCTTAGGTAGAATCTTGATGCAAGATGGTCGAGTGATCGCTTTCATATCGAGGAAGATAAGAACACATGCAGAGAACTATGCAACACACAATTTGGAGTTGTTAGCCATTGTTTATGCCTTGAGAGTTTGGAGACACTACCTTATTGGATGGAAAATTGAACTAAAAATAGACCACTGTGGACTACAACACATCTTTACGCAAAGAGGCTTGAACGCGTGACAATGACATTGGTCGGAATTGTTTAGAGAGTATGATTTAGAGATCACTTACATAAAGGGAACAATGAAAAGAGTGGTTGATGCGTTGAGTTGAATATCGTGCATAATTTTGGTGATGCCTCTTTAGACGAATATATGTGAAAATATTCTAACTTTGCATCACGAATATGACTAGTACAAGGAGGTTATGGATTTTATCGAAAAAAACACAATGATGGTACCAAGATTTGAAGGATTTACGTTGGACGATGATTGATTTTTGAGATTTAAAAATTGAATTTACGTACCAACGAACGACAAGTTGAGGAGTTTGGTGCTAAACAAGACTCATAGAGAAGTGTACATGGCTCACCCAGGAGTGACGACGATGAGGGTAGATCTTAAACCCTTATTCTTTTTGAAATGAATGAAGGCAGACATAGTCAATTACGTGAAAAGATGTCTACAATGTCAGCAGGTGGAGGATGAACATAGACATTCGACAAGATTACTACAGCCACGCGTGATTCCGTAATCGAAATGGGAGGTCATTTCGATGGATTTCATTATTGGATTTCCATTGACAACATGGAGACATGACTCGATTTTTTTGATAGTCGACACTTTGAAAAAGAGTGTTCATTTTATTCATGTACGTACGACATATCGAGAACCTGACATAGATATAGTTTTCATCAATGATACTGTGAGACTACATGGTGTGCCTAAGAGGATTATATATGATCTAGGATCGATGTTTACTGGACGATTTTGGACTATTTTCCAAGAGGCCTTGGGAACCCAAATTAACTTTATTACCGCGTCTCACCCGGAGACAGACGGGAAGACTGAATGAACAAACAAAATCTTGGAGGATATGTTTCGTATGTACGTGATGGACCAACATAATCCATGGGAGGAATACTTGCCACTGGTATAATTCGCATATAACAAAAGTTATCAAATCACCATTAAGATGGTGCCTTTCGAGTTTCTTTATGGGCGACCATGTCAGACGCCTTTGAGTTGGGATTAGCTTGAGGATAGGGTCCTGGTGGGGCCATAAGCGATCAAATAAATGGAATATCAAATGCAAACAATAAGACAAAGGATTAAGGAAGAGAAGGATCAAGGAAGAGTTATGTCGATACGCATCATGTCGATCGTAGTTATAAAGTTGGAGATCGAGTCTTCTTGCGGGTAAATTGCATAAGAGTTTGATAAAGTTTTGAAAGGGTGATAAAATCTCTCCTAGGTTCGTGGGACCTTTTGAGATTGTGGAAAAGAAGGGGCTTATGGCCTATTGACTAGCCTTGCATGATGCTTTGAGGCATATGCATGATTTTTTTCATGTATCTATTTTGAGACATTATATTAGTGATCCTACATATGTTATTGACATGATTTCCTTCCAGGTATGTGACGAGGGTGCACTCATGACTGAGCCAATCCACATCCTGGACCATCGCATTCAAAAACTACGATGTCAAACAATAGATCAATTCAAGGTCGAGTGGGACAACTATAGTCTGTACTCGACGACCTGGGAGGATGCATATGATATGTGCCAACAGTTTCCATTTTTGTTTGATAGATAAAATTATGATACTGCGATACAATTCATTTCAACACTTATTTACTGTGAAACTTCAAGACGAAGTTTAAACCAAGAGGGGTTGTATGTAACATCCCTCTCTTGCGCGCACTGAGCAAATTTAGTCTTTGAGGACACTTGCTTTCGAGTGATCCAGATTATTATACTATTGGTTGTTTGATTATGATTATGAGATATTATGGATATGATGATATGTTATTTTGGTTTTATTTACATAGACAGGTGCTATTGATTGGGTTCTCCTGAGTATGCAGGACTTTGGACATTGAGGATGCATAGGCATCGATGAAACCCCTTGGACTCTAGATTGAGTCAAGGAGTGGACTATTGGGGTTTGATTGTTGTTGATATGACATATGTACACATGATTAGATCTTATGATGATTGATTATTATTGCTGACATGATTCTTTGATGATGCATTTTGACAATAGCTTGTCGATCATATTCACATGTGGAGTAGAGGGGTCACACAGGACAATTAAGGACGTAAGGGAGAGGTGTGGTAGCGTCCATGCCACAACCTACTAGTGCTCCCACCATGGATCGAACTGTAGGTTAACAATTACCTAGTTCAATAAGACCCAGGATGTTGTGAGGGAATAATTTGATAGTTTCTCATGATGATTCTAAGGGGAGTGCATTAAGGTAGGGGCCTTATTCCTTAGAGGCCCTTAGTCTCCCACAAGATCACCTGGAAAAGTATTAACTCTAGTGGTTTTTGATGTCTATCAAAGTCATTCAAGAGGCGAGTGGAACCCTTGGATCACGTAGTGTGTCTTGAAGGGCACGTCGCGCAAGGAAAACGAAAGGAGGTGAGTGGCACCCTTGGAGCACGTAGTGCATCCTGAAGGGCATGCCATGCAAGGAAAACATAAAGAGATGAGTGGCTCCCTTGGAGAAACTAGTGTATCCTGAAGGGCACGCCATTATTTTAACTGGTAAGTGAATAAACCTAGTTGGCCTTAAAATGAATGATGTGATAAGTAAGATTTTCAAACAATATTTCCCTAATAAAAATGTCTCCCAACCTAGTGAAATTAAAATCTAAGTCTAAGTATAACATGTTGTCAAAAAACTAATAATAAAAAATGAACATGTAAGAATAAGCGGGGTAAGAAATTTAAATTCATTTATTGAAGTCAAAATTATAATGGAGGATTAAAATTTTAAAAAGGGAAATGGTTGTTTTTATCTATTTTTTCTAATATAATTTTAGTAAAAAGAAGAAAAGAAAAGAGGGTAAATCGTTGTTTCATCTACACTTGCTAAATTAATTTTTAATTAAAGAAGAAAAAGGGTAAATGGTTGTTTTATCTACACTTGCTAAAGTGATTCTCAGTTAAAAAGGAAAAAGGGGGGAAATTAAAATAAATAGGAAACTTAAAGAAAAAAGGGGAAACCTAAAGAAAAGGGGAAACATAAAGAAAACGTTGAATGTCTAACTTAGTAAGGAATCTTTCCTTGGGAACTTTCTATTTATGAACTCAACTAGGAATTAAGTAAGGTGTAAGTGATTTAATATTTGTAAGGGAATATTGGGTCACCGAGGAGTGTTTTTAGAAATGCTTTTAGGTCGGTGAGGGAAATAGGAATAATTAATTATTTAATAAAATTAATTTTCTGGTGCAAGTAGGGGATGTGTGACATGTGTATGGGACAGTTTTTTCGAATTTAATTAACAGAGAAATGAATTTAATGAGAATTTGGGAAACTAATTACTTAAAAAAACTCTATAAAAAGGATGGAGTAAAAGTATGGATCTCATGTTTTTGTGTAATGTTACGGTGCTGAAATTTTACTTGACTGAACTTTCTCTTGTGGGAGTTGGGATACCCAATTCAGGTAACGAGTGGTAGCTCGACCTTGTGAGGTGAGTTGGGTGCTAGTTGTTCTTTGGTATTTGTGTGTATGGCCCCTTTGTGGCTCAAGCGACTCAGGGGGAAGAAGAGTACCCCTAGTGTTGGCTGGGAGGTACCAGTGTGGTCACATCGGTTGGAAAGCATGAGCTGGACAAAGTGTATGCGAGATAACAACTTGAGAGCTTTCATGTTTGTATAAGGTACATTGTTAAAATTGTTACTTACAATGAAATTTAATTTACACTTGTTATTTTTTTGTTTTCGGTTGATGATTTCATCGCCATGAGATTTCTTGCACCTGCTTACCTATAGTATTTGCAATCCCCTTGCTCGCTATATTCTGATTGATTTCCCGTGGCGAACCCAACCTCTTATTGCAATGACTTCTCTATGTTTGTTTTATTGATTATTACGAAGAAATTTGTTTTTTATCTTCTATCCCTTATCTCTTTAGTTATTAGTTTGTGTCTGAATAGTCATCCAGGAGCCGAATCGATAGTCATCACTTCAGTGTTTAAAGGCCTATAGATTCAAATGTCGTGATTTCCTGTGCATGGAGAATAAGTGAAGGATAAAATTTCACCCAACTATATATCCCTTACTTATCTCTATGCCTATCTACTTTGAATAATGTATAATCCTAGTGCCTTCCTTGTGAACGAGTATCTCCACATCCTTGAATGTTTTTCTTTTCTTCTCCCCTTTTTCAAGGGATTAACTTAGTTTTTTGGGATATCTTGTTTACGCCATTATCTTAACTGAAAGAAGTATATCTTCACATAACTAGTTCGAATGTATAAGGGTTTCCTAAATTTATATTTATAAATATTTATTTGATTCCATCTATTTCCAGTGTCCTTACTTCTATGGACTTGTGGAGGCCTTATAATTTAGAAATCCAACCAAGTCTTTGCTTCCTTTTTTTTAAATGGATATTGCATAAAAGCACTGTCATTCCAATTATTGTTTTTGGATACCTGTTGTGTTTAGATCTTCTAGGCACTACTATTGTTTATCTGAATTACGATTGAACCCAATCTCTACGTTCTTATATCACCTTTGTGTTTTTAAGGATCTCTACATTTTCAATGATTACTACATTTTTAATATCACCTCTTATTTTTTAATGATCTCTACATTTTCAATGATCTCTGTGTTTTATATCACCTCTGTGTTTTTAATGATCTCGACATTTTCTAATGATCTCTATGTTTTAACAATCTTTTTGTTTTCAATGGTCTCTACATTTTTAATTAGCAATATTACAATCTCACCTCTGCATATCCTTGAATGATCAACTTAGTGTTTTGGATTGAATAAAATCTGAAAACATATGCATTTTAATAATATGTTTGCGTTGTTACATAATTCCCTGCGTTTTTTATAGTTTCCAGCAGAGATATGATGAATCATGTTTCTTTTACAATGAATCTTTACATAATGTATGACTGCAAATTCAATAAGTATGGATAGAAATTTTATACATATCGTGTGACTGCTAAATTAAAATTTAATGACAACAATTTTACATAATGTATGACTGGGAAATTAATAAGCATTGACAGTGATTTTATACATATCGGGTGACTGTTGAATTAATATTTAATGACAACGATTTTACATAATGCATGATTGTGAATTTAATAAGTATTGATAGTGAATATCATTATGATATACCAACAAATTTCATTGGGATATACCAGTGAATTTCAATGTGATTTACCCAACGTAATTTAGCATTACGAATTTACCCAACGATATTCATCATGCTCTACACACAACGTAATGATAGACAACATTTTATGGATGGGTAATAGTTGTGTTTTTTGTGATTGGGTAATTGTAGTGTTGTATGTTGTGTGTGACAATGATTTTCCCTTTTGTATTAATGATTGAAACAACAATGTTACTCACTGTAAATTGTATCCCCAAATAGACTTGTTATTACATTGAATACATTACACAACGAAGAATCGCTTTTTGATTGCTTATCTAGTCATAACCATGCATTATTTAAAATGGCATATTTAGATGTTATTATTTAAACTAGACAAAGTTATATTGTTTCATTTTTATATTTAAAAGACACCAAGTGTCTTTAAAAGACAATGATTTATGGTGATGTTCTAAAGATATAAAATTCACCCTTAGCAAAATACTTATATTTGTTTTAGTTTAAAGATAACAAATTTAGATTTAAAGGAAATGGTTTACATAGTCTTAAAAGACATGTTTTTTTTTGTTTTTTTTTGTTTTTTTTTCAGTTCAAAAGATAGTGAATTCCTCCATAGAAAAATACTTCTCTGATATTAGAATTGGAAATTAGTTACAATGAACTATTTTTTTTGATAATAATTATTTTAATATGTACATAATGTTTTGTTGCGCAAGGAAATTATTGTGTTGTATGAATGTCATAGTCGTCAAATTCCCTTGCATCTTGTTGTCCTGTCGATTGGGTGATAGGGTTAGTCGTCTTGTGTTTAGATATTTAATTTGGTCTCCTAGCACGTTAAATTTATCTTGGGTAAAGGGACTATGTAATGATCCCAAGCCATTATGCAAGGATCATTACTGTTTTGGTGTCTTTTTAAAACTTTTTTTGAGTGAGGTATTTCATCAAACAGTTTGTTGATCTATTTGTTTAGATGTGTTTATATGTGTGTATGTAGAAAATAACAGAAAGAGATAACCATGGAACATACCTCAACCATATGCAATAAGATAGACAAGCCAAAACATCTCAAATATCCTTTATTCATAAAATAGAGAAACCTGCTACAATGAAGATGTTGATCTGGAATGCTCAATAAATGGCCAGGAAGACAGACAATAGATAAGAGATGCTACAAAAAGCTTTCTCTAATACAAAATATGCCTCCAAAGGATAAATAAGAAATGAAGATCAATACAAGCAGATCTGAATGCCAAACTCTCCAGTTGAAGAATGCCACGCTCCAATCGAAGGTTGAAACCCTCAATAAATCAGTCGTGGTACCAAAAGTGTCCAATTGCCCTAAGAAATATGCCAAGTGATAGATCGGGTGATGGTAAGAACAACCCAGATGCCCAAATATCCAAGATCCCTCTCAATCTCTGTAGATCTGAAATCCCCCACTGAATGGTGTGCCCCACTGGATGACTGAAGCCCTAGATAATTCGGCCCTGCTGAAGGAGGCCTCCAAATGCTCTGAAACTCTCCAAAAATATAGATCGGGACACTGCAAGTCACTAGGTGAATTCTCTGGGTCAGATCTAAAGTGTAACCCCTCCAAACGGACTAGATCTAGATCTCAAAAATGTGCTCCTTCTCTTCAATTCGCCCCATTGATCAAGAAATAATCTGAGCCATAAAACTATCTTAGAAAGCACTAGATCTGATGTCCAAGGCCCTTTAATGAAAACCCAAGTGATAGAATCCTCAATGACCCTGCCAATATCCTACAACGAATCACTCTCCAAAGATGGTGCGCCCCCCTTGCTGGAAACCCCCAATGGTGCGCCCTCCTCCTCTTCCTGTGCCTGTGGTTGTGTAGAACCTCCTGCACTGACGTAGATATGAATAGAATGGTGTGGGAGAGTATTGCATCTCTGAGACAAATCTTGGCACAAGTTAGGTGGAATCTTTCACCACTGAATCATCCTCTAGGGTTTGTTAAGTCAAAACCCTCAAAACCCCCAATGTTGGGCTCACTAGCTAAAAGCCAGAAATCCAAAGATAAAACATACATGAATGGATGAGAAGAGAGCCTTGCCTTTCCTTTATACTTTTGGCTCACCTTGTCCCTCCAAAGTGACTTTCATTTTATTAATATTTAATTAATTAATTAAATCACTTTAATTAATTAATTAACTTTTTTACCTTTGAAAAGCTCCTTATCTCTCCTTGTGGATTCCCTGGGCATTGAAAGTCACTTCTAGCCATCCCATACTATAGTGTTTCTCCTCTCAATTCCAATGAGCTATTACACTGAGAGTTTCATCCAAGTAATGTGCCCAAAATGACCTCTTTAGTGAAATTAATTGACTTATAGCTCAAAATAGTCAAAATCATGGAAATCGTCAGAATGCAATGGAACCAAAGCCAACCTATGCGGAATGGCTCATAATGATGGAATATGATGAGAAATGCATGTTGGACCCCACAATGCCTCTCAAATACCCATGTACTCGCTATAACATCCATCTGGCTACTCTCGTCAACATAAATATTTGCACTGTGATGATGTCCCAAAGTGGGGACATTATAGTCCTCCCTACTAGAAAATTGATCGTCCTCAAGCAATAACTAAATCCCATCAATTATAATTCTAGACTCCCATGTCCACCTATGGGTTACATAGTAGAACCCATCCAAGGATGAATAATCACACATGTTGCCCCCTGGGTCCCATATCAAGTCATGAACTGCTAGCCCCTGAGACGTATAATCCTGAAATACACCAACTCCATGAGTATCCTGTACCTGGCACATGGCCTCATCCCTGAGTGAGTCCATCCTCCTAGTCTCTACCAATATCCACATGGCCTCCGTCAACTGCACATATTGATGCCCGACTGAGGTGATGCAAGACCTCCATGAGGAACCCGCAAGCGATGCACTCCTCTCAACACTGAAGCTCAATGGAAAGTTAGAATAACTTTCCCTTGCAATGGTCCACTCTCCCCTGTCAGTCAATGAACTGCTCAATCCTGCAATCCCTGGGTCCCATGCTAACCTCTGTCGAAGATCCTCATGATGACACTGCACTACTCCGACCATGACTGTCTTCCCCCTACATACATCCTGAACCCTCTTCTCCTGGGTCCTCCTGCTGAAATAGCTGTGACCATTGGACCTGTTGCCCAGAAACTGTATCAGTGTAGACACCTCTGTAGAAGAAGTACATGTCCAAGCATCTCCATGTCCTATCATGATGATCAAGTGGAAGAAAAGGTCTCGCCCCATAAAACAAGTACCTGCAGACCCACTCCAAACCAAACCAAGGTGGATTGTGTGGATCTCTGGTGCAACCTAGGTTAACATGAGCATCGTGCTAACAAAACAGACTCCTGGGTCCCATGGAAAACTTGGAATTTTATCACTTCCAATCTCCTCTAACTGCTCATATGTGAGGCTAATCACTGTTAGAAGCCCTATGTGCTTATCTGTCGTCATCTGGTCTATGATGATCACCATCACGCACCAAGTCTCAACTGTTTGTCTAACACGGTCCACATCTGACCTGTTGTATGCCGTAAACAAACTCCTATCATGAAGTCTCGGCCTACTCACTCTACATGCCCTCAGCCATGGCCTATCCCTCCTCATGCTATTGTCTATGATAAAAGTGTCAGGACGAGCTAATAGAAACATCTGCAACTAACTGTAGGATTGAAAGGCATCACATGCTTTGGTCAATCCCAAGGATTCGACCAGAAGCTCGTCCATCGGTATCCATGATAACTTCTTGCTTGTAGTCATCACTAAACCCCAATCATCAGGTACAATCAGAAGCAACTCCTCCAACTGCTGGTAAACCACTCTCCATCTCCCCTCATCCAGGAAACTGCTAAAATGGTGAAGATGAGGTCTCGAAATCATATGCTGCTGCAAAGGAGTGGCACCTGCATGCTCCCCTAAGTGTGTCTCCTCCCTTCCAGACAATACAACCCTCTGAATCCCACCATACATCTCAACATGTCTCTGTGAGCTATCCCTCATCACTATATGCTCCGACATACCTCTGTCATCTCCCGCAAACTCATGATGCATCACAAATCATGGGCGTATGGCTGTATCAATCTCTATATGGAGATCAACCACTCCCAAGACATAAATGGAAGTGTCCCCCATCAACTAGTGCTCCTCTGCTAGATCATCAACATCCTCTGTCAATGCGACTGACTGATACATCTGAGTGTCCACTAAGATAGATGATGTGGATCTCTAATGGATCTCCTCAGGAGACTCATATGTCCTAGACTCTGATTCTTGAATGGCATTCTGTGTGCCTCTCAAGAATCCTCGAGTTCTCTCCAACTCCTGACTAAGTCGGTCCATATCCAACTCCTTCTCCCTAAGAGCCTCATGATACATCTCACCAACCCTCAGTAGATAATCCATGTCTGTCAACAACTACTGGTAGTCAATCCTCATCACAGATATTCTCTCCCGGAGAGTGTGAAAATCATCCATGGAAAATCCTCCATCTAAGCTACCCCGTGCCACTGATGCTCTCCAACCATAATCTGCCATCACTGCATGCATGTCATCAATACGTCTAGTGGCTGCCCTGATCATAGCCTCACTAACTCCCAACTGTGATGCTAAGTGGTGTAGCTCCTGATCATGGTCATACAGAGGTGTCATATCAGACCCCTCACTGTTAGTGTCAGTCCTGCTAGTGCCAACTCTAGAGTCCCCAAAAACACCCTCTACATAAGATGACGTGTTGAACTGTCCACTGTCTACCATGTTGTTGGGTACTCCTATATGCCACTGCATCCCATCACTAGATGCCATCTCCCCCTGACTCCCACTGTATCTTGTATGAGCAATTGTATCCTCCTGTGCACTCATCTTGCTACTATCATCTGCACCTGGATCCTATAGAGATGTATCCAGACATGTGCTATGGTCATCCTGACTGCTAAAAAGTGCATCCCCATCAATGTAGACCAATCCTGGGAGTAAGTGCTCCATGAACCCGTCAGCCTCTGCAATCTGCTCAACTAATGGAGTCTCCAATATCTGTGACTCAATCTCCTCAGGCTAATCTGTATGTGTAAAGTCAACTTCCTTTACGTCCTGTACCTCCTCCTAGATCTATGGGTCTACCTGTCCATGGTGTGCATCCCTCTCAATAGGCTCATCCATCCTCCCTGACGTGCCACTGATCTCCTCATGTGATGTGGATATCATGGGTGTCTGAACAGGTGATAGATGTGTCATGACCCCCATAGGAAGATCATCATCTCTAGGTGCTAACATGTGTGACTCCTCACTAGTGTCACTACTCTGTTGAGGCATAAGGTCATCAAGGGTATGTGACATGTCTGTTGAGACACTGGTGTTATCGTCCTGTTCATCTAGCTACCTATCCACTACACAAGGGCCATCATCCTCCTCAAGCGTGCAAGCACCACTAGCCTCTGTGCAAGAGTCATCATCACTATCCTCTGAGGTAGAGTCACTATCACTAGCCTTTGTGCAAGAGTCACTATCATCATCTGATTTCTCTGAATCCTCATCNCCCCTACACCTATGATTTGGTTCCCAAGGCACCTTGCAACTGTAGCAAGGTTGTGTGCTCCTAATGGGTGTGGGGTTTCTCCATGCTTCCTCCCGTGCCATGTATTCCATTGCCTTATTGACCTAGAATGTAATCTCATCTGTGCTCCACCCAGGATTTTTCATGGATAAATACTGTTGGAATGTTACTTGAGCCCTAGTTTCCTCACTAAGGTCGTAGAAATATTCCCATCTATGGCGTATAGTATCTCTAGAAAAATCCCCAATATTCATCTCTTCTTATGGAAGACCCCTCTATGGCTCTGCATACATGTGATCCCACTGGCTGGCAAGAATTTAAGCTCTGATACCACTGTAATGATCCCAAGCCATTATGCAAGGATCATCACTGTTTTGGTGTCTTTTAAAAACTTTTTCCTGGTTGTGGTATTTCGTCAAACACT
>SNQJ01S0164655.1:0-21183 GCA_010110895.2 Picea sitchensis | reverse complement strand
AGATTTGTTTTAATTTTTATTTATTTCTTAAATTGATTTACTTCACCCCTCATTATTTAATTTAAAAATTAGTTTTTTTTAGTCTTCTCACTAATCTTAGACTTAGGTTTAGTTACATTTTTTATTTGCACGAGCTTATACCCATAGGGATTATTCTTAATAAATTCATTCTTTAGTTAATTAATTAATCAATTAATTAATTTGACAAGTGCTCAAGATTTTACAAGGTTTAACATTTTCTCAAAATTTTCTAGGCCACCTAGATTCATTGAATCACCCTTTTAAATACCGCGACATTTCCTTCAAGACGCATTTTGTGCTCCAAGGGTGCCACCTTCTTTTGATTCAAATTTTAATTACTCGATGTGCCCTTCAAGACACACTTTGTGCTCCAAGGGTGCCACTAACCTTTGACTGGTTTTGTTAGTTGTCGAACCCTTGGAGTTAGTAATCCATTCGAGTGAACTTGTGAGATACTAAGGGATTCTAAGGAAAAGGGAACCTTCCTTTTTGTGCACCTCTTAGAATCTTAGTGAGAGACTATCTCAGTCTACCCTCACGACATTGTGGATCTCTTGAAGTAAGTAATTGTTAAACTACAATTCGAGCCATGACTAGAGTGCTAGTAGGCTGTGACAGGAATGTTGCCACACCTCTCCCTCAATATATGGTTTCTTTGCATGGCCCCTTTACTCCTTATGTGAGTCATATTAGCAAGCAATCGTCAACCTGCATCCATCAACGAAACACTGTCAAAGATCCATAAAAAAAATCATAATATAATCGATCATATGTCACATATGCATAAATGAAATACTCAAACCAATACAACCCACTCCCTGACTCGATCCAGAGTCCATGGAGTTCCATTGATTCCATCAACATCCTCAATCTGTCAAGTGTCCTCCACACTCAGGGGAAACTCATCAATAGCATATGTCAATACATAGATACCAAATAACATAACATCATAATCCATCAACATCATCATAAGAATCCATAAGAGAAACAAACAACATATATTAAAACCGGATCACTTGCACACAAGTGTCCTTAAAGAATAATTCTATAACATGTTATTGCAAGAGAGGGATGTTAAATAAAGCAAGAACATGTCCCGAAGTTTCACATTTTATAAATACAATAAATAAAGCATCTCACAGGATCTAAAGATCTAACTATCAAATAAATATGGAAACTGTTGGCGCATATCTTATGTGTCCTCTTAGGTAGCCGAGTGTGGACTATAATTGTCCCACTGGACCTTGACTTGATCAACTTCTCGACGTCGTAGTTGTCGAATGTGATGGTAAAAAATGTGGATTGGCTCTACTGTGAATGAACCCTCGTCCAACACCTGGAAGGGACTCATGGAAATCACATGTGTAGGATCACTAACATAATGTATAAAAATAGATACATGAAAAACATCGTGCATATGCCCCAAAGAATCAGGCAAGGCTAGTCAATAGGCCACGGGCCCTTTCTTTTCCACAACTTAGAGAGGTCCCACAAACCTAGGAGAGAGTTTAGAACCCTTTCCAAACTTGATTGAACTCTTGTGCAGTTTCACCTGCAAGAAGATTCAATCACCAAATTCATAATTACGGTCAGTGCGATGTGCATCGGCATAAATATTGTGTATATCTTGTGCTTCTTTAATCCTTTGTCTTATCGTTTCCATTTGTTCTTCCATTTCTTGGATCGATTATGGTCCTACCAGGACCCTATCCTCAAGTCAATCCTAGCTCAAAGGCGTCTGACATGATCGCCCATAGAGAAACTCAAATGGTGTCATATTAATGGTGCTTTGATAGTTTTTGTTGTGCACAAACTCTACCAGTGGAAAGAACTCTTCCCAATGCTTTTGTTGTTCCATCATGTACATATGAAACATATCTTCCAAAATTTGGTTCATTCTTTTTGTCTGCCCATCTGTCTCAGGGTGATACGTTGTACTAAAGTTAAGTTGGGTTCCCAAGGCCTCTTGGAAACTAGTCCAAAAACGTCATGTGTTGGCACCAGGACGAAGTGGAAAGAAGGACGATAGTGGGAAATAAATCATGCATAAACGGAAGTAACAGTTGGAGAAAGAACAACACGCGTGCATGCAAGAAAGAATGCACAAGGAAAGCGACAGCTAGAGGAAGAACAACATGCGTGCACGGGAGGAAGACCTAATGTCGGTAGGGTTAGGGTTTTGGTAATTTTAGGTAAGAAGGCTAAAGAGCCCAAAATGTATAAATATGGATACATAGGTATCATATACAGGTTGGTTGTTGGTTGATTGGGTTTTTATATATTAGGTTTGCGTTTTTACAGTAAGTTTACTTTTTTGTAAGGATTCGGGTTCATATAACATTCCATTAGAATAAGGCATGAATGAAGGTGTTATGCAATATTGTTATGTACCAATTTTGTAAGATGATGAGCTATAAATAAGGAGAGAAGGTAGATCTAAGGATTAGTTCGCAGGCTGTATATCCTGGTGCGATCTAGTTCACCTCATATAGATCTTACCCATAAGAGGGAAATTGTAAGCACGCGGCACCAAAAATGCAGAACTATCATAATAATAGAGCCAAGAGCCAAATCTTTGTGGATGTAGCCCTGGAGAGGGTGAACCATGGTAATATTTGTGTAATGTGATGAATGTATGCATCACTTTAATTTCTTTCAACAGTTTATTGTTATGCTTAATAAATGAGTTAATATATTGTTATGGAACATGGATATGTTGCTCAGGAAGTAAACTGTGTAATGGAGATGTGTACCAGTGAGGAATAGGTATATTACCTTCATAGCTCATAGGGCATGGCTCGGGTTAACAAACCCCTATCTCATACTCAATCCTAGGCTGTAAACACCTGAGTCTTACAACTACCCATTTAAAGCTATCTTGGGTGAGACTATGTGGTGCATTCTGTGTACTCTGTTTCCTTCTGGTTTACCAGGAGGGCCGATAGTTTTAGAGGCTTTGTTGGTAACTTGAAAGATATTAACCTTGGGTCAACAACTCAAGTAGTAGAAGAGTGCAGTTGTAGACCAAAAAATGGTTATGTTTTCGTGTTAAGAGGAACAAGAGAGGTCTAAGTAGGCGAGATAGAGTGCATGAGAAAAGAATGAGTGAAACAAGAAGACCACCGAGCCATTAGAAGGGAATGTTGAGACCTTGGAACCCCAAAAAAGAAGAAATCGAAGGTTGGTTGGGAACCAAAGAGTTAGAGTTTTCCTAGAAAGACAATAGAAACCCTAGCATTACACTGCGTAAATATATGGATAAATACGTATTTACTGATTTACACGAAGTCTTTTTCTGTGATTTTCCGCACCTACTGCAGGAGTGCATACTAAGGTTGAAATATAACCACGTGAAAAACCGGATTTGATAGCTATATTGGACCGTAGTACAAATCGAGAAGTTACAATAGGTTACTTTTGTCTTGACAATATTGTGGCAGACTTCATCACTGAGTTTGCAGTCGACACAACGAAGTCATACAGTGCAGTCGAGCAAGAATTTCTACGCGGACCTCGAGGAAGGTACATTCAATCGCTGTATACTTCTATTAAGATATTGCTATATAACAAAGGTGTAATGATAATGGAATCAGACAACTAAACTTCCTTGCATGCATGGGGGAAGTTGGGAAGCACTGACAGAGAGAGGATAAATTGAAGGAGGTAAGGATAAAGGCAAGAAGGAGGAGGAACCCTTGGACCCAATCTTTATGGATGATGACTAGCTTAAGTGGATCTTGGCGTCATCAGGAACGACGCATAGCAGAGTACCCTACCAATATAAGGTGAATACCAAGAAGAGAGTTGTAGCCGCGAGGGAGGGCTTGGCGAGCGATGAGGAAGAGGTAGAGGATCTCTGGGCTATGGAGAAGATTGAAGAAATCTTGCACACAACATACCAGAGGAAGATGAGAGGCCCAATAATAGGAGGATAGGGAATCCATCCTATCCATATTAATGTCAGTGTGGAACCCATAAACCCATGTGCGACCAATACACCAAACAAAACACCACCATTTAGAAAATCAAAGTTTGGAGGAAGTCCGACGGCATGAAGTACACCTACACAAGGAGAAACAACTGGAGGATCCAGTTCAGGAAATACTATTCAAGTATCTACACCACATGAAGGAGGTAGTCATTTAGTATTTAGAATGGCAAGACACGATCCCACTATCAGATTACCAGAGTTTAGAGGAGAAGTAGCAAAAGACCCTGAGAAGCATTTGTTCATTTGTACAAAGATCTGGGAAGTGAAGAAGATCACGGATGAAGATACCAAAATCACACAGCTAGTGATCATGCTAAGAGACTGTGCACTAGACTGGTACATGATTCTAGACACAAACAGTGCCCCTGGGACGACGAGGAAACTGGAAGACATTAAGAAGCTACTGATTAATGAGTTCCAGAAGTCGAGATTAGAGGATCAATACATGAACGGGATGATCAAGATAATACAGAAACCAGGAGATTCTGTATGGGATATTGATCATAGATTCAAGCGACTGAAGGGAAAACTAAAATACCTTATGACCGAGATGCAGCACCGACACCTGTTTTTCAACTCACTACTCCCACATCTAAAATATCTCTTATGACAGCAGAAGTTTCAGACGCAGGTAGAGGCTCTCTAGGCAACCTTACAACTAGAAGAGAACTAGTACTAGTAGACGGACCCAACTATTGAGGAATTGAAGGAGGATTTGAATAATTTAACATTTCAGTTGAACCAGAATAAGAACAAGGACAAACGAGAAGTCGTTTGGCGCACCACCTGAAGGACGGAAGGACACCACAAGAATGAATTCCCAACATTCATATAGTATATGGCCACAGGAATGCCAAACCCACTACCACAAGGAGGATTATGGTGCGAAATATGAAAGAAACTGGGTCACGACCCTTATCACTGCACGATGATGCAGAAATGTCAGACAGTTCCAAATAATTCATATTGCACTTTTTGTAAGTCAGTGGGCCACGACAACAAATATTGCAGAACTATGGAGTTGATGCGGGAAAGAACATTAGATGCATATAGAGTACAAGCCTAAATGATGACTGGGCAAGCAACGCCCCAGTTCAATCAAGCCCCAGCCCCATACAACACTGTGCAACAACAGTATAATACTGCGCAACAATCGTACAATAACACACAGCCGCAGTACAAACTGGCACAACCCCAGTACAATAACACGCAGTATAATCACGCACCGTAGTATAACGCACCGAGAGGTGATCGCGCAGGCTATAGAGGAGGAGGATGAGCCAGAGGAGGTTTCAAACACAGTAGAGGATTGGTCACATGTCACAATTGTCAACAACTAGGACATTATGCACAGGAATGTCCACTATCGCCAGCGACTTGCATGTATTGTCGCACATCGGACCACGATACAAAGGATTTTCCGACACTACTAGTAAAGATTTAGGATAAGAGGAACCAGAATAATCAAAATGTTTAGTGGATTTCAGCTAAAGCAAGGGATGGCAGATGAAACATCAACATAGTCACTCATGGAGGAACCAAAATAGGAAATGACATAGTTTGACAGGAACCAACATAGAACCAATGGATAAAGAATAACACTGACCCCAAGAAGCAGTTCGACGCACCTAAATAAAAGGAAACTTTTAGGGAAGCCAGACAAGAATTTCAGAAGGAGGACACAATGTTGACTTTGACTGCGCAACCAGTCAAGGAAGTCTCATCATATGAGATGCCACCATCGTTGGATCATACCAACGGAATGCAACCCAAGGGACAAGTAAGTACAATCAAAGGTATTTTTCAATCATGCGTAAAAGTATTAAGTGATCCTTCATCTATGAAAATTTTGCAAAACATACTATAGAAATGTAGCAGCGAGACAGAAGAAAAGATAGAACCAAAGACCGTCAATCACCTACACACCCGAAGAAGAACAAGTAGGGAATTTAGACTAAATTCTAACATTGGGTATTTCAATATGAGAGACATTATACTAGACCTAGGATCCTAAGTGAATGTGCTACCCAAGAAGACCTGGCAATTCATGGGAGAGCCAACATTGGGATACTCAAATGTCCAATTAAAACTAACAAACCAACATAGAGTCCTACCAATAGGTAGGCTGAAAGGTGTAACAATAGATCTTGATGGAGTGTGCACTAAAGAAGACTTTGAAGTCATTTAAATAGTAGATGGCACAACACCGTACCTGACACTACTTTTTCTTGATTGGGTGTTTGACAACCAGGCCATAATTAACTTAAAAAAATGGAAAATGACATTTGAATCTGGAGATTACAGGGTCATAGCACCACTAGATCCATCAGAAGGGAAGAGGTTCGTAGAACCCACTTGCCTAGACTTAGAGGAGATCGACCAGTTGTACAGGACAACTGCATGCGATGAGGATTACGTAAACCCAACTGCAGACGAGGTACTCAGTTGGCGGAGCATTACTTCATGTGCAACAGACTCAGACACAGTGTTATAAAATTTGCAATAAAGACTACATGAAGTCTCAACAAGAATATCTGCAAGAATAGACCGTGAAGTAAGGTGGATAGGCATAGAAATCAGAGAACCACCCATTTTCCATGGAATAAATGATTTGGAAACATTCTTGAGACAATACGAAGATGAAGTATTATAAAACCAGAGACTACTAGCAATGGATTTATCATTGAAGTCCACACCCTCAAGATGGTGAGGCACACATAAGGAGACCATCACAGACTGGTATTAATGTAAGTGATTACTGCGCATACGGTTCGGTGCAGAACAGACATATAACAAACACCAAAATTATGAAGGACTAGGGATACCAACGAAACACTTGGAGGAGTGCAAAACACTGTGGAAAATGACACCACCAAAGGAATAGCCTCATCACTTCATACATATTGTATAGGGCATACCAACAAACTGGTATACAGATTAGGAATTGCGCAAAGGAACCACGACATGGAAGACATTGCAAAAAAACTTTATAGTCACTTTCTCATTCGAGCATGAGAACCCCAACATAGACGTAGCCCTGAAACGGATAAGAGGAATCATATTCATTGAAAACCAGAAATATAAATTATTATAGAAGAGCAGCAGTGGAATAAGTAGGCAGTCAAGGAACTATTGTCATGTTACCATGTACAGGAGGAAGCACCAGAAGAAGATGACCCGCGCGATATTCATATTGATAAGGTCGAAGGCAAAAGAGATGTGGACGGACCACCCATAGAGTCAGAAGCCATTTCCACACCAATGAAGATAAAGAAGGTTAACATTGGAACTGCCGAGCAACCCAAAATAGCCAGCATTGAAGATCACTGGGATGAGAAGACCTTAGAAAGGATCACATAATTGTTGTGCGAATATAGAGACCTCTTTCCCACAACATTTATAGAGATTAAGGGTATAGCTGGTGAATGAGGAGAAATGAAGATACCACTCAAATCCGACGTGAGGCCTATCAAACAACGACCCTACATACTAAATGCCACATATAAACATAAAGTTAAAGATGAGATCGACAGGATGCTCGAAGCCAACATCATCGAACCAGTAGAAGAATCAGAATGGATAATCTCGATGGTAGTACAAGACAAGAAACAAGGATGATGGATTAGAATATGCGTCGACTTGAGGAAGTTGAACGATGCATGCCTACACGAACCATTCCCTACACCGTTCACAGATGAAGTGTTAGAGAATGTGGGGGGACATGAAGCTTACTCATTCACTGATGGATTCTCATCCTACAATTAGATTAAGATAGCATAGGAGGATAAACACAATACCACATTTGCGAAGAAATGGGGATCTTATCAGTACACAGTCATGCCGTTTTGTCTGAAGAATGCACCCGCAATATTCTCCAGAGTGGCCATCGCATCATTTAAGGAGTTCATCCACTAGTTTCTTGAAGTATACCTGGATGATTGGACAGTTTACAGTCTGTTGAAACACCATGTGGAAGTATTACGACTAATGCTAGAATTATGCAGACAGTGCCAGATATCACTGAATATCAAGAAATGCATATTTTGAACACCGTTTGGGATACTATTGGTCCATATAGTATGAAAACAAGGCCTACCAGTGTATCCGACAAAGATCACAGTCATTGTGAACTTACCAGCACCAAAAACAATCCATCAGTTAAGAGAAACATTAGAATACACCAGATACTACAGAAAATTCATCAAAGGATATGCATAGATCACAACACCAATTGAAAAGTTGTTAAGGAAGGATACTAAATACCAATGGAATGACGAGTGTCAACACGGGTTGGACACTTTGAAGGAAAATATGGTCACTGCACCGATATTAGTATTTCCATACTGGGAAAAGACATTCCTTGTGCATGTAGATGCATCAGCGATAGCACTCAGAGCTATCTTAGTGAAACCAGGAGCAGGAGAATTGGATCACCCAATAGCATTCGCAAGAAGAAAATTATCAGACTAAGAACATAACTATAACACAACAGAAAGAGAAGGCCTATCCAAGGTCTATGCACTGCAAAAGTTCAAACATTACCTATTGGGAAAACACTTTAATATGTTTATAGATCACTCAGCCCTGAAATACCTGGTCAACAAGCCAGTGTTGGGGGGAAGAATCTATCGATGGTTATTGTTATTTCAATAATTTGACTTCGAAGTAATAGTTAAACCAGGAAAACTAAACCCAGGACCTCACCACCTGTCAAGGGTCACAAATGGAGAAGAACCCATGAACTTAGAAGACAAATTTATGGATGCATAGTTATTCTCAGTACATATCGCTAAAAAATACTTCACAGATATCATTCAGTTCTTGACTACAGGTACTGTGCCACAAGAATATACCACCGCGTAGAAGAATAAATTGGTAGTCCATGCAACCGACTATCAACTGATTGCAGGAAATCTATACAAGATGGGAGCCAATAGTATCTTACGAAGGTACATATTAGAGCACGAACGACCAAGAATTTTAGCAGAATCCCATGAGGGAAAAGCTACTGCACAGAAGGTACTACGCACAAGAATATGGTGGCCAATGATCCACATAACCTCGAAAGAGTATTGCTAGTGATGTGATGTCTGTCAAAGGGTAGGCAAACCAACAGAAGGGACGAGATGCCACTACGACCACAAGTAACATTACAACCATTTGAAAAATGGGCAATAGGCTTTGTGGGACCAATTAACCCACCATCCAAAAGAACAGGGGAAAGATACATCATCACCATGACAGAATACCTAACAAGATGGGCAGAATCTGCACCAGTAAAATACTGCAGTGCAGAGACAACTGCACACTTCTTATTTGAACAAGTAATCACCAGATTCGGGTGCCCAAGAGTTTTGATGAGTTACCAAGGAACACACTTCATAAACAACATCATCCGCGCGATGCTCGAAGAGTTGGAAGTTCATCATCATAAGAGAACACCATATCATCCACAGGAAAACAACACAGTAGAAGCCTTCAACAAAATTCTTGAGAATGCACTAACAAAGATCTGTAACGTCAACAGAGACGATTGGGACCTCAAAGTACCAACAATATTATGGGAATAAAGGACGACATGAAAAAATTTGACAGGGAACACACCATTCAAACTAGTCTATGGCCAAGAAGCAGTAGTGCCATTAGAAGTTTTGGTACCCATCTTACGCATAGCAATTATCACACAAATGACAGAATGAGGCCCAATACAGGAAAGACTAAATTAGCTACTGTCAATGGAGGAAGACCGAATCCTGGCAGGATTCCATCAACAAGTGTAGAAATCTAGAGACAAAGCTTTGCACGATCAACATATCAAGAAGAATATGTTCAAGGAAGGATATCTAGTATTTCTCTATGACAACAAATTGTTTTAGCACCCAGGAAAGCTGAGAATGCATTGGTTAGGACCCTACTAGGTCAAATGTGTAACAGATGGAGGAGTTGTACAGTTAAGAGATTTAGCAGGCACAGACCTCAGAGGAATGATCAATGGGAGCCGAATGAAGCTGTATAAGGACAGTCGACCACCCACTGTGTAGTAAAAAAAAATAAAAAAAAATGAAAAGTGCGAAGCACTCCAGAAATAGAAAGGTTGCATACCATTTGAAAAATGAATGCAACAAAGAAAAGGATAATAGTGATATCAAAAAGGGAAACAAGCGGGAAAAGGAATGTAGGAAAAAGAAGTATGATAGGACAACATGAGATGAAATTAAAGCACGACAAGGACTTATGGAACATCACATTAAACAAGACAACTGGAAACGACAAAGTAAGTGTAATGACAAGTATGAAACTTCCACAGATGCATTGAACCCACATTTATGGTGCCTTAATTGCATCATGGAGGAAGCATCCTTGACAATCTTCATGAAAATCCCATACAATACGTGAGCACAGGAGTGACTGGTCTATTTGCAAAAGAAGAACAGGGAGAGAGCAATACAAACCACAACAAATAGAGTGAGACAAAAGATCTCACCGAAGCCATTCAAACCCAGAAAACATTCGACAATCACCATTATGGCACCTCTGAAGCCAACAGAACTCGTCTAGACCGTCAGATCGACTAGGGTTCAAACTAGGTCATGAGGACCACTGGAAGAAAATGAACAACAACATCCGAATATCGTCAATATCGATGAGATCCCATATCCAGAGATGATATTGGTGAACTCTAAATCGATATTGGAAGAGATTCAATAGCCACAAGTAGAGGCCATGAAAGAAGATATGCCAATAGCGACAAAGGAGCCTCATAACAAGGAAGTGGAAACCCAATGGGAAGTGAAACCAGAAAGCACTGAAGAAGCCGTGGAAGGTAACAAAATGACACGGAAGTTTGGAGCAGCAGTGCAACCAGACGAGTCACAGTCACCCAGCCTTGGGAAACCAGTAGAGAGACTGCTGGAACTACCTTGGCTTGGTCAGAGTGGATTACGGAGGAGAAAACGGGAGTTGCTGGAACTTCTAACCAACCACTACAATAGGAAGATAGAGTACAGATACCAAGCTCGCCTTGCAAGAAACCTGCAACAGAAATTTTGCTACCACGCATACCAGATGGAGTACAGGTAGAACTGCAGCCACTTGGTCACATTGGGAAGCTCAAGTATTCTGATGATGACGTATCAGACGAGACCAAGTACCCAGAACTTGTGCCACAGGGTTTTATGCAGACCATAACCGTAAACCAACTTGGTGAAACAATCAGCTAGCCACACCAGTGGGTAGTTGGGATGGAGAGAAAAATAATCTTAGGTCTGTTGAAGCTACCACACTTTGGCAAAGGCCAGTACGTGACAACATTTGTGAAGCAGTTGTTAGAAGTCATGCACGGAGGGGATATATGTCTTGATAAACCCGTTCCCATAACTATTGAGCTCATCGTGCAAATAATAGGACTACCCAGTCGTGGTATGGATCCCGCGCTGATTTTAGATGATAAATCCAAGGAGAAAGCATTGGCCTAGGAAATGAATAATAAATATGGCATCACCAGGGGAACAAGAGGCATCATAATCAAACAGATCATTAATGCAACCACGCAATTCGACACAAAGATCTTAGCTTGTAAATTACTGAGAAAATGCCATAAAGACGAAGTACTAGTAGGAGTCATCGCAGTTGCAACTCAGTGCATAGAAGGCACCTTTATGAGTTGGGCACCATATCTCTTGAACTTGTTTCAAGTGGACTGCAAGGATTCACAATACCTAGGTACGGAATTCCATTAGTCATGGCTGATCACCCTAATAGCCTTCATGGGATGGCGGGAACCAGAGTATGTATTTTTTTGCACTAGACCGCAACCAGCGGGAGTGAGATACCTATTACTAAAATTTGGGCCACAGGCTAGGCATAAGAGGGAGAATGGAATCATATTTGAAGAATACCTATAGGACATACAGGAAGCCATCAACCGATCATAGAGAATAACACCAAAGGATGTCATGCGATATGTGGACATCACCAATTTATGGGCCTCATGACAAACAATGTGGATACAACCAAGGAAGGATCCAGATAGACAGTGGATATTGATGCACTAATGCATCACCGAAGGTGATATAGACATGGTAATCAACGAATGTCCTGAAAAATGGAGGATCCCAGCCATTATCAGGGAAGTACTGTAAAGAACAACAACATGAGAGGCAATGCAGGCAGAAACACAGCTTTCGGAAGTCCTAGTTCCCAAGAAACCAAGGATGGGCCAAAACAAGCCGACTCAGGCAGACGAAGGGTCAAAGCAGATAGGAACCTAGAAGGGGTAGAAAGTGACCAATGGACAGTCGAAACAAGCTAAGGGAGTGCATGAGACTTCCCCAAACCCCATCACATAGGAGCCAGGGGGAACTAAGAGACCAACTATACAGGCAACAGGCGTGTGAAAGAAATCAAAGGTGCAATGATCATCACTGAACTATACGATCATGGAGGACGATGGAGAAATGATCACTAGAATGGTCCTGGACTGTCTAGTAGAGGATTTCGATCATGCAGCACATCACAGGATAAACTGCAAAAAGAGCTGGCATAAATGAGACATCTCCTCAGGACACTCGGGGAGGCCCAGAGAGCAAGTAGCAATAGAAGAATAGATCCATCGACAACACAGACCAAAGAAAGAGTGTAGGTAGAAGAATGATATCCAGTTCTTCCAATGCCACACACACACGCAACGGTCTGCATAAAACCTACCATGTTGCACATGGATGAAATTGTTGGACAGACACCATTGAAGGACTTGGACCACATCCAATTGGTCTTGACATGGATTCCAGCAAGGGAACTGTACAAATTGCAGGCTAGCGTCGACCATGAGATGTAGTCTCAGGCACATAAAAGCTTATTCGATCTACAACAACCAACAAAGAAGAAGGAAGTGCTGGAAAAATTTGTGAACAAGCCAAATCCAAAACTCAGGAGGAGAAAGAGCGCAGGAACGAACTGGAATGAAAAGTGGGAGAAATTTTTGGGAAACTTCCAAGTAGTGCGCAAGGAAATGAACTCCCAGCCACAGAAAAGATCGATCAGATTGCGCAGACAATTGATCGATATCAAAAAGAGATCGAGGGTCTCTGAGAACAACTCACACCAATGAATCCACCAGTAGTAAAGGAGAAAATAAAGTAGGAAGTAATGATGCAACTGCAAGAGATAGAGAAACATGTTGGTACAACAGCGGAATTGTGCGATAAAGCAACACAAATTTGGACAAGGTTGGAGGAGGATCCGCAGGTCCAACGTTGGGACAAGGAAAAGGAGAGGATCAATGCAGCAATCCAAGAACTCAAGTAGAGGCAGAAGACCATATCAGTCCTAGAATGAGTCAAAGGGATGCAGGAGATAAAGAATATGTAGGCAAAACTTATCATTGTGCAAACACAGAAACAAGAGCGTCAGGCTCAGATAGAGCCACTGCAGGAATGGGTAGAATAAGTACTCGCATAGGTAGAAGGAGATAGAACACAGATAGCACAAACATAGGAGAATGTGTAGGATTATTGAGAGATGAAGTGGTAGTTCAAGTATTGGATACCATCAAGGGTAAGACCATGCAAGCATTGACAAAAGCATCTATACTGTAGGAAAAGTTCCAGATGATTGCCAAGGAGATCGAGGAAGCTCAGAGAGATTAGGTGACTCGGGACAAGTCACATGTCAGTGTTGGGGACCTGTTGGCACCAAGCTGAAGTGGAAAGAAGGACGATCATGGGAAAGAAATCTTACAGAAACATAAGTAACAGCTGGAGAAAGAACAACACGTGTGCATGCAAGAAAGTGTGCACAAGGAAAGCGACACCTGGAGGAAGAACAACACGAATGCACGGGAGGAAGACCTAAAGTCAGTAGGGTTAAGGTTTTGGTAATTTTCGGTAAGAAGGATGAAGATCCTGAAATGTATAAATATAGATACACAGGTATCATATAGAGGTTGGTTGTTGGTTGATAGGGTTTTTATATATTAGGTTGGCATTTTTACAATAAGTTTACTGTTTTGTAATGGTTCGGGTTCATATAACATTCCATTAGAATAAGTCATGAATGGAGGCGTTATGAAATATTGTTATGTACCGATTTTTTAAGGTGATGAGATAGAAAGAAGGAGAGAAGGTAGATCTGAGGATTAGTTCACAAGATGTAGAGCCTGGTGCGATCTAGTTCACCTCATATAGATATTACCCATGAGAAGGGAATTGTAAGCGTGCGACGCCGGAAATGCAGAACTATCTTAATAAACGAGCCAAGAGCCAAATATTTGTGGACATAGCCCAGGAGGCGGTGAACCATGGTAATATTTGTGTAATGTGATGAATGTATGCATATCTTTACTTTCTTTCAGCAGTTTATTGTTATGCTTAATAAATGAGTTAATATACTATTATGGAACATGGATACGATTCTCGGGAAGTAAATTATGTAATGGAAATGTGTATCCATGAGGAATAGGTAGATTACCTTCATAGCTCATAGGGCATGTCTCTAGTTAACAAACCCCTATCTCATACTCAATCCTAGGTTGTAAACACCTGAGTCTTACAACCACCCATTTAAAGCTATCTCGAGTGAGACTGCACAATGCATTTTGCGTACTGTGTTGCCTTCTAGTTTTCCAGGAGGGCCAATAGTTTTAGAGGATTTGTTGGTAACCTGAAAGATATGAACCTTGGGTCAACAAATCAGGTAGTAGAAGAGAGAATTTGTAAACCAAAATCCTATAAATACTGATCCTCTATCGGATATGATCATTTTAGGAATGTCATGCAATATCAAAATAATATCAAAATATCGTTGATAAAAAATCTAGATATGTATGGCGCCTGATACGTCGTGCACAGAGGAATAAATTGTGCACTATTTATCAGAGTGTCTACTCCCATGAAAATTGAGTCATGCCTCCTTGTTGTCAATGGAAATCCAACAATAAATTCCATCGAAATGACTTCCCGTTTCAATTCTGGAATAGCGTGTGGTTGTAGTAATATTTCTGGATGTTTATGTTCAACCTTCACTTGTTGACATTCCATACACCTTGCCATGAAGTTAACTATGTCTTCCTTCATTCCTTTCCAGAAGAATATGGGCTTAAGGTATGCCCTCATCTTCGTGACTCCTGGATGAGCCATGTACACTACTCTATGAGCTTTGTTTAAGATCAAATTTCTCAATTCACCGTTAGGAGGTATGTACATCCAGTCATTATACCTCATCAATCTATCATTGTACAAAGTATATCCTTTAAATTTTGGTACCAACATGGTGTCTTGTCCGATATTTTCCTTAACCTTTTTATACCATTCATCATTGTGTTGTATATTTAGAAAATTTTCTCGAAGATTTGTCTGAACATGTATCACTAGAAATATACGTGATCTCAGACTCAATGCATCTGCCACTTTGTTCATTATTCCCTTTATGTAATTAATCTCAAAATAGTACTCTCTAAGCAGTTCTAACCAATGCCTTTGTCATGCGTTCAAGTCACTTTGCATAAAAATGTGTTGCAAGCCACAATGGTCTGTTTTTAGTTTGAATTTCCATCCAATCAGGTATTGTCTCCACACTCTCAGGGCATACATAATGGCCAATAACTCTAAATCATGCATCGAGTAGTTCTCCTCATGATTCCTTTATTTCTTTGAGATGTAAGCGATCACTCGACCGTCTAGCATCAAGGCTCTTCCTAAGCCTTCCTTGGATGCGTTTTTACATACCAACAAGTCCTCATCCATGTCAGGGACTTTTAGTATCAACATTTTCATCAACAATGCCTTGATCCTTCAAAATGATTCCTAGTATTTCTCGGTCCATACAAACTTCTTGTTTTTCTTCTGCTATTCTGTATTCAGATTTTATATTTTTGAAAAACCTTCGACGAACCATCGATAATATCCTTATAAACCCATGAAGCTACGTACTTTTGGTACATTTGTCGATGCATGCCATTCCATAACAGCCTCTACCTTTTTTGGATCCACAACAATGCCTTCGCCAGAGATAACATGCCCTAAATAATGAATCCTTGATTGATAAAAAGAGCATTTTGATAATTTCCCATACAATTTGTTCTCTTGTAAAAATTGTAGTACCAAGCGCAAATGTTCGTCATGTTATTTCATCGTCAGAAAATATATCAATATGTCGTCAATGAATACTTGAACAAACTTGTCCAAGTATTCGGAGAACACCCCATTCATCAAGTTTATAAATACCCCTAGGGAGTTTGTCAGTCCAAATGGTAAAATGATAAAATCATAATCCCCGAACCTCATCTTGAACTCGTTCTTAGGAATGTATTCCTCTTTGATACGTAACTGGTGATATCTTGATCCTAAGTCGATATTTGAAAACACCATCCTACCTTTAATTTGATCAAACAAATAATATATTCTTGGAAACAGATATTGATTCTTGATCATTGTCTTGTTAAATTGACGGTATTCAATACAAAGTCTCCACAACCCATCCTTATTTCGTATGAAAATAATAGGAGCACCCCAAGGTGACACGTTGGGACATGTAAGTCCCAGGTACAACAACTCCTTCAGTTTCATTTTCAACTCCTACAACTCAGGTGTTGACATTCGATAAGGCACTCTTGCTATCGGTTCAGTTCTAGGTTTCAGGTCGATTGTAAACTCCAATTCTCTTTCTGGCATAAAACTTGGTAACTCTTATGGGACCATGTCCGCAAACTCTTGTACTAACAAAAGGTTTTTTAATCCTTCCACCACGCCCTTGTCATTCAATGATAAGATTGCATATGGATTGCATCCTTTACGCATGCTCTTCTATAGCTGTAGTGAAGAAATGAGCCCTAAGGAAACTCCCTGGTTTATTCCTACCATCACTCGTCTCTATACCTCATCATCGGTCAAACTAAATTGTTTCATCTTACAATTGAGTATCACATCATACGATTCCAACCAGTCCATACCGACCACGATGTCATAGTATCCTAAGTTCATGACGTACATGTTGGCCTTCATTACAAAATCTCCTAGGTTAAGGCTACAGTTCGTAACCTCCTCCAACCTTCTGCTTGGCACTCAAAGCTATTTCCACGTAGTTAAACTCGTCTCGTTTGCCTACCTTTACCTTAATTATTTTTATCGTTGCACCAGAAATAAAGCTCTTTGTAGCACTAGGATCTATAAAAATACTAAAGGTCTGGTTAGCAATGATACTTAACGTCTTGAGCATAGTAGACTAGTGCTGGGTCTTACGGATATTCACAGTTGCATGAATTTGGTGGGCCTTGCCAAAATATCCTACTGTAGTGTGTCTAATTTACCCAAATTATTTGGCCTTCTCAACCAAACAGTTACGCTGGTAATGTGGCTCTCCACATGTCCAGCCTCCAGTCTTCGGTCCATTACTCTTGGTCCCCGAACTAGAAGTTGTTGGCCCACCAGCCTGAAACCCTAATTTGTTCTACAAAAGAGGCCTAAACTGCAACTGTTGTCGACAATTTTTTTGCTGGTGTTGTGCTCCTCTATAGGGAATTTGTTGTTGAGGCACCAGTTGTCGTGGTGTTGTGAATGTGGATCCTATCGGACTACCTCGAAACCCTGTTGAATGTCTAGCTAGTTTCTGATGTTGTTGTGCACCAGATGTCTCCTGCCCTATCTATATTGCAGGAGTCCTTCCCTTACCCCCCTTGATCAACTCTTCATTAGCTATGAGGGCCTTCTGGACTGCATCGTGCAACGTCTGAGGCATTAGGATCTTCGCTTTCGCATGAATTTTGACATTAAGGCTGAACACAAACTTGTTGAAATTGAGCTTCTCAGTGTTCAGATGTGGATCATACCTAAGCAGCTCCATGAATCAGGCCTCATAATTAGGCATCATATGACCACCCTGTTTAAAGGCGTTGAACTCATTGAGCTGGCACACAATGAATTTATCTAACAAATACCTCTCTCGAAACCGTTCCTTGAACAGTTCCCATGACACGTCTTCGACAAACATGTTCATTTGTGGTAGGAGTGTCTTCTACCATAGAAGAGTGCTCCCCTTTAGCTGAAATACCACCATGCAAACTATCATGTTGGAGGTGTAGTTGCTAAGTGAGAAGCACATCGCCATGTTCTCCAATCATGCCTTGACGGTCGCTCCGTCTGTGGCACCCAAGAACTTGGGAAACTTGACCTTATCGATTTCTCTGTGAACGTTTCCATTATCGTCTCGGGTTCATTGTGGACCCTCAGGGGGTAAGGCGGCCTGGCCTTATCTCTATCTAGTTGGTTAATCAAGGCCTCTGAAATCCTTTGAAAGGACCTCATCAACCCAACCACATCCCCCACAACAATCTGCTCCTGTCCAATGAATTTCTCTTCTTCTTGGCGGTTATACCCCTCTGGAATGGATGTTACTGGAGGAATCACACCTCCTCCCCTAGAGCCACATCATCTGCCTCCAAAACATTCTCTAACCATGATTACCCATAGGGACATAATTCAATTTCATTAGTGATAAATTATTAATCAAGTATTTAATAGAGTGGAAGGCGTAATGATCCCAAGTTGCAGGGTTGAACCTGGCTCTAATACCATATGTGACGAGACCTATCTTACAACTAGGAAAAGCAAAGAACAATAGGTAATTTTTTTTAATCATTAGGAAAATAGCGTCAATACATCATTCAAACAACACATAATCAATCGACATTATAATTAAAAGAATTACAAGCGACTCATTGTCATAATAAAATAACTTCGCAACCAACACATCAACATAATTAGTAACGACACATGATTAACACATCATCACATTTATATATTGAAACATAATCAACAAGCATCATAAATGGTGATGCAATATCAACTCATCACTCAACTCATCACATAAAGATAACATAAGATAGCATAAAGATAACATAAAGATAACATAAAACATAAAGATACTACCCGCCCAACCTACCCTGCAAGGTTAGGACCTCCAAGGCACATAAGCAACGCTCAAGCCTAGGACTCATCCAATTGATTTTGACCACTTAAGGTCTCAGGGTTGGCGATTTTTCTGAGAAAAAAGGATGTGTCTACATCCCAATAACAAAATCAAGTCCAAAAACCAACTAGCTATATAAACAACATCAATGATAATCAATGATGCAATAGTGTTCTAATAACCAATCACAGCTCACATAAATTTCATGGTGCGAGATAATTTAATTACTAAATCAATCATACAATGACATAAGTTAAGGTGCAATGTAATCAACTTTATTTTGTTTTCAAGGCACAAAAGTAGACATCTACTTTACTTCAAGACGCACAACTAGTCAACCATTTAATTCAACAATAATCAACATTATCTCAAAGTGCATGCATGATCCGATTACTAACTTAGACATAAATCAACATTCCTTCCAGAGCATAAGGGAATTTATTCTCTCAATGATGTATTCATTAATATTTAGTGGCGCAAGAAGTAACTACACCCATGACCCTCCATACATATCAGGGCTCCAAATAATTATCAATTAAATTTTATGGCGCAAATAAACATGTTCTAAAACAAACATAAATTCACACGATTAATGGTGCAAGGGTAGATTGACTACTAAAGCAGTTCTCAATAAACCTTGTAAGAATGCGCAAATCACAATAAATTTAGGGTGCAAGTGAATAATTACAAGGAAATCACATGTCAACTTTGTTTAAGGCGTGCAAGTAAATTTAAATACTAAAATGATCATGCATCACCATTATTTCAAGAACAGGAGAAATCAATAGTTTTGTTCCTTGAATTTATTTAGGAGGACCTAAGATTTTTTTTTTAAAATGATAGGTGAGACCTCATGCACATTACCAACATATCTAAATATAAAACTTATATTACCTTTCCTATTGACATTATAATACCTTGTTTCTTCCTAACTTGGGATGACTGATATAAGTAATAAAACTCAAATTGTATGTTTTTATTTTCACCTAATTTACCATTCTCATATGCATATATGTGTGAGAATAAAACAATACATTCAATAAAACTATATATATAAGATATCAAATACACCAATTAACAAAATCTATTTATATGTCATAAGGAAAAAAAGGGAGGATTGAAAGCTTATCGCAATAAAAACGCACCACTTCAAAGATAAAAATCAACGCATGACAAAATATTGGTAGACTTAAACACATGATGAATTTAAGGGCGTCTTAGCATGAACAACAGGATTAAGAAAACACCTATCAATATGGAAGGTGATGATTACAAATATTAGAAAGTGTAGTCCCCTTTTTTAGGATAAACACAGAGATAATTTAGGGGAGAAACGAAGATACAATTAAGGAAAATGTAGTCCCCCTTTAAGGATAATCGCAAGGAATATGAAATAAAAAAACGCAGGGGTATCCTGCTGAAACGCAAGGTAAAAAAATCTAGGAGGGAACTCTAAAGATGGGCAAAATTTAATTTCCAAAAACAGGGATGATTCAAGGAAATAAAATGCTAGGAGGGAACTCTAAATCTTGGCGAAATTTAATTGCCATACACAGAGATGATTCAAGGAAATAAAAATCCAGGAGGGAAATCTAAATATGGGTGAACTTTAATTTCCATAAAAAGAGATGAATGCATAAAATATCTAAGCAATGAAGTATAAATTCATTGATAAAAGGGATAAAGGCACAAAGCTAAGGACTCTTCTTAAAATTGCAGAGAACAAATGCAGACAATCACTAAGAAATGAAGTATAAATTCATTGAGTAACGAAGTATAAATTTGTTGAGTAATGAAGTATGAATTTGCTGAGCAAATGGAGAAAGGAATAGATCTCAAGACTCTTCTTAAAATCACAGAGAATAAATGCATACAATCATTGAGCAATGAAGTATAGATTCGTTGAGTAATGAAGTATAAAATCCACTAAAATTTGCAGAGGATACTTGTAATGCAGAGATCCTGTATGGATTCACTGAGGTGATAAAATCCATCAAAATTTCACAGAGGATACATATGTAAAGAAAAAACTAAATGGAATTACAAGTTTGTTGAGCAAAAGAGTGAGGGTGAAAAGGTGAATACAAGATGAAAACACTAGGAATTGTAATGTGTGCCAAGTTGGGTGGATTCCTTAAATCACAAGGTTAAATAAGGGTTTCCATACTGGTGTAACTAAAAATGCAGTGGATAAATGTCCATTAAAAATT
>SNQJ01S0164654.1:0-21183 GCA_010110895.2 Picea sitchensis | reverse complement strand
TGTTGAGTATTACTGCACATGTGGGGTTTTCACATGGTGGTTACACATGCACATCATGTGTTTGCACACTAGTACTCTTATATTAAAAGTGTATTTTATATGATAAATTCATATTAAAATATTTAACTAGTGTACACATAGTAATTAAATATATAATGAATAAATATTTAGATAAATATGTACACCTAGTAATTAAATATTTAGTTAAATATGTGCAAGTTTATTTGTAGAAAAAATTTGGGTGCATGTGCATATAATTGGTCACTTGGATAATTTTAGGTGACTTGCATTTATTTTTAGAGGATTACATGCATGTGTTAATATTAGAGTGATGTACATGATTATGTGATAAATAGAGTCGAGAATGAGGATTTTGGTGGTTATGCATTCCGATTTGAGTTTTGAGCAGAGGATTAGTGATGTCTATGTAGTTGCACTTTCATCTTGCTCAACCACACTGTCTCATAATCTTCAATCTTTGTTTCCTTGTACACTTCTTGAGAGGATGAAAGTGCAACTACATGTTGCTTTTTACTCAACCAAGAAATGACAACTATATTGAGAGTCAAAACATACCATGTAGTGGACATCCTATCATCAACTGAACTTGTCCAATTTGAGTCTATATAACTTAGTGAGAATCCTCATATATGACAATACAAGATGTTTGATTCAAAGTGTTGGTTGTTCCTGACCTAAAATTATTTGGTCCATTTCCCTTTCAAATTGACATGTCGCCATTATATGCTTGTGCCTTATCATTATCAGGTTTTCTAGGCCAGTGCTATTGGACCATATTCCATTCATCTTTAGCAAAATTCGCAAGACTTTGTAGTGCATTGTATCGCTCCATTCCGTCATCTTGAATTTCCTTAACTATTTTTGCACTTCTCGAGAATACATGAACAATTTTTCCAACTTTTCGTCAACTTGTTGAATTTTCTACAACTATGCCTCTTTATGGGATGGATACATCAATATATATGCCCCTTTTTGCATTTGTACCATATTCATTTGTAGTTTCTCTAGTGGCTTCTCCCATTGCTTGACAATTGACATCCATTTTTTAGTAGTGGTATAGATTTTCCTGGAGTGCATAGTCTCAACCTTTAGTTTCTCATTTACATGGACCTCTATTGATTAGGTAATCAATTTAATTGAATTCATTAGTTGTAAGGCCTTGGAATCGAGGCTAGAATTCTTGATTGCTAGTGATTCTTATAGTTCCTGCTTGTGCTCTTTGATCTGATTCACAACTAGTTAGACCTTATCTACCATCCCTATTAAGGGGTCTTTAGGTGTGTTACTATTTAAAATAGTATCCAAGTGGAAATCCAAACCATGGATGCCACCCTTGGGGTGACAGATGTGATTTGTGTCACTATCACCTCAACGCAACTTCCCCTTCACTTTTTGCTAGCTCTCAAAGTCCAAGGGGGGTATCCCTTTGATATGCAATCTATTATTGAGAGAGCTTAAGTCAACTATTATTATGCTTTTAGTTAAGGAGAGCCAAGATTTACTTCAATGAACAATATAAGTGAATCCCACAAAATGTATACATGTAAAGTAAAGGATTCCAACAAGTTAGTGATCTATTGCTTTAAGCTAATACTTCAAGATAAAGAGCATAACCACCACGATCCACTTAGATGATTTTGAGTTGGAAACAAGTGGATTAATAACAAATTTTGTTTTAAGGTATGCAATAAAAAAGATTTCAGATTTGCAATATGTTGATTAGCATCTCAAGATAATAACAACTTGGAAGAAGTAACTATCAACAACCTTCGAAAATGTTAACTTGAAATAGAAACAACTCTAAGCCAAATGAAACCACAAGAGATGTAGTCTTACAACAAAAATTGACCTTAGATGATATGATGTTAAGAACAAATCAATTATGTGCATAATAGAGGGCAAGTCCAAGGTGAAACATGGTTTGTCCTTGGTCTTCAAATCTGTATTATGAGTAAATTTAGTAAAATTTCAGACTTGATGTTTAGAGAGATATCAACCCAAGAAAGCTATATTAATCACTTTAGAGAAAGACATATTGGATTGTGAGTTAAGGTTTTATAATATTCAATGAAGTAACAACCTAATTTTCTTTGAAACAAGTCCACAATAAGTGAATCAATGTGAGATAATAAAAAATTGAATGAAAAGGTAAATTCACCTTAGGGTTTTACAAAAAATACTTTGAATTTACCAAATATATCCCTAAGTGAGAAATGTGCAATTAAGACCAACTTAAGGATTATTTAAACACAAAAACAAAATGAAACTTGACAATAACCTTCTATCTTATGAAATTAGTTCTAAGTCTATGCTAAATATTCCTTAGATGCATTAAACTTAGACTTAGGGTTTTTGTAAATATGATTTTTATCCTTTTCTATGTGATCCAGATTTACATAAATAAATAAAACAACCCAAGGAAAGAGAAATAAACTTTAGATGCACAATCCTAGGGGGGAATTTGCGACTTAGGGTTTTTAAGAAATAAAATTTAAGATCAAACCCTTATCCAATCTAGTCTAGAAAGTGAAATATGCAATGAATTAAATGCTAGACTAGAAAGAAATCTAAACTAGTATTTTTCAATATTTTCCTTAGATTTCTTTGTAAACAAGAAAGAAAAAGGGGACTTTTGGTTTTTTATAATTTTTAAGGTTGATGGGAGGAAACAAGTGTCTTATCCTACAAGGGATTATGGGGTCAAGAAGAAAACCCCTCTTCAAAATTGGTCTATTTTATATATTGATTAGGATGAGGAGACTAGGGATGATGACTCAATAGTCTCCTATCTAATCAAGATGGAAATGAAGACCAAGACCCTAGAAGAAGGGGTCCTAAAGGAGAACCTTCACTAACAAAATCAATTATATCTTGATAAATGTAGTCAATACCCTTGATAGGGTTCCTAATGAATAGGACAAGAAATGGATTAAATACTGACCAAACTAATGAAGGTAGAAGGAGATGAATTACCCCAAAATGTCTACCTTCCAAGTGGTATACTTTACCCTTCAACAAATCATTCTTGTTAGCTTTACAGATGACTTGAAAATTAACAATCAATATTTATGCACCGAATAGAAACCAAGAGAGAAGAGCTTCAAGAATTAACACCAAATTGACACAATAGGTAGATCTTCAACAAAATTGTATTATGATCAATAGCCATTCAACTATAAATTGAAGTGTGAAGGGGAGCCCTTTTATAGAGGAGGATTCAAAAATCCTCATATTATATAATAAAAAAAATCTCCTTAGATCTGGCCTAGGATATATCACAATATACTTGTCTTCCAACTAACTAAGAATCAAGGTCAAGAAATACATAAAATATGAGAAGAGATGTGACACATGTTCAATATTCCCTCGAGGGAGGGAGACATCCCACCAAAATAGTCAAGGGAAGGTCAAGGGAGGGCAACATCCCTTCATGATGCAAGGTAACATCCTCAAGATAACTCTCCAATGAATATAGATCCACCAAATATGCCAATGGTTATGCTCAAGATGAGGGAATTCCACACTTGTGGGACATGGGATGGTCAAAGAGGGGGTGACTCACCTAAAATCATCTCCAATGGTCATATGGGTGGTCTCCAATGTGTAACCTCCTCCTCAATTCAATGGAGGCCCAAGGAGGTCCACATGTGACAAATAGATGCTCCAACAACTAAGTAATGCATCCTCCAAGGTGGATGTCTCATTAAAATGTTTGACATGTGCCTCCAAATGTGTGAGATGGTCAAGCGCCCCAAGATTTATGACATGGCATGGCATGGAGAGTCTAGGTGCATGAAGAAGGGATCTCAAGTGCCTAGGTCATCGTGTCTCCTCATGAAAATATGTAGAGAAACCTCAAGTGATGAATACATGTCATGCGTCCCCAAAGTGATAGGGGGATAATCACTTAGGACAAAGTGTGAAAAATACGTGGGGAGATCCATAATTAGGCATAAAATAAGTGTTCTTTTTGGGTATGACAACCTTCACAATACATGGGAAACACTTTTACATAAGGGTAAAGTGAAAAAACCTAGGGGTTCCTTAAGTCACGTGTCCTATAGATCCACTCCAAGACCCCCGTGCACCCATCCTGGCCATATATGACTTCCATGATATGGTTAGTACGAGCCATAAGTGTAGGGCTTATCTTGAAATGGGGACTAAGAGGATGGGCCATGAAAAACCACAAGGTTCTAGAGCAACCACCTAGACTAAAATATTTTTTTTACATAGGTCACTAAGCATGGCCTAGTACAATACATAAGATACAATGGTCACACTTTTGGTTGATCATGATACATAGTACAAATCATCTTGATGGCACATTTTATCATAGTACTCTAATTTTTTACATCATCTCAAGATAGGCATAAGATTTATTTATATAATGGAACATATTTGGCAAAGAAAATGAGGTACTATGAAGTGGAACTGAGGGGTAACAACTCGCTTCAACTCGAGGACATGTGCTCTATAGGAGACTACATGAGAACTCTAGAATATGAAATTTTATTAGTCTTGAAACATTTTCAACAAATAGGGTTTGATACATGGAGAGGGACTAAGTCACAAGTTCCATGCCCCATCTCGAGATAACAATAAATCAATGCATGAGAGGAACACGAAAACTAGTTAGTAACATATCATCTCAAAGGAAGAAAATATAACATGTGAGCATCATCTTACTATTCCAAAACAAAAATTAAAATGTGGAAATCAATAAAGTAAATGATGCACAAGTAAATGTAATGCTCATGCTTAAGAGCTTATTTATTCTAATCTGATTTACAAGGATTCCTTATGGCATCAGATATTGTCTTTACAAAACAATTTTAAGATTTTCCCATTTAAGGGCAATGACGACTTTTCACCATCCAAGTGACTAAGATAAAATGAATTATCACCTGCAGTGATTTTAATTTTATAGGGACCCAACCAAAGGATTTCAAACTTACCATGTTTACCTACTTTTTCAATTCTTTTATTCCACATGAGAACAAGATCGTCATTTTGGAATTTCCTTGGGCAAGATTTATTTTCGAATTTGGACTTAACCTTTTTCTTGCTTCTTTTGTAGACGATCAAAGGATCATATCCTATTCTCATCAAGTTTGATTAGTCGGTTGATTCTGTTTTGGACTACATCTTGGTTATATGAAAATTGTTGTAGTATTTGGTAAACTAGGATCTTTAAGTGGATTGGAAAAGTAACTTGCATCCTATGTCCCAACTAAATTGGAATCTTTCTAGTGGAGTATTTCTTGGTTATTCTATCATCCCATAAGTCATACTTGATCTTGATATCCTAACTTTTCTTATTTTTCCCAATTGTCTTCTTAATGATGGTCATTGAATTCTTATTACTTGATTCAAAAAGACCATTTCCTTGAGGGTAATAGTTGGAGGAGTGGAATAGAATAATGCCATTATCAAAGAAAAAGGTTGATAAATTTGTAGCACTGAAGGCTTTGGAATTGTTAGTTGTAATCTTTACTGGCACTCAAGAATGAGTGATGATCTTTTCTTCCAGGAATTCCATGACTACCTTGTCAGTGGCTCTCTTAGTTGGTGTAACTTCAACCCATTTAGTGAAGTAATATGTGGCTCTGAGGATCCATTTATGACCATTACTATAATGATCTTTGAATTCACCTATGAAATCAAGGCCCCATTGTTGGAAGGGTGCCTCTACTAATATTGGTTGCAAAGGTAAAGATGTTAACATTTTATTTCATCTGAAAAGTTGACAAGGTTGATGTTAGCATTCTGTAAACTTCGTTTGGCTGAGAAACAAATGACATAGACAACCTACAAACCAACTTTGAGACCTGATCTAAGCTGTCGGATAGATTTAACACCTTTGAAAAATAAGTTTTGGTTCTATTGGCAAAAGAGAGTAAGACCTCGGGCTATGGAGTCTATTTAAGAAAACGATGGAAACAAATGACTCAGGGACTGAACTTGAGAGGATAAAGGCTAATTAAGCAACAATTTTCAGTTTAAAATCATTGTGTAGTGAGGGGAAAAACACATGAAGCAACTCGGAGCATCGTTGAGGATGAATTCAGAGTTAACTTAGAGGAAAAATGGTTTGTCTTAATGGCACGAATCCTAGGGCGTTGGACAATGAATACTAGGTTCAAAATTACGTTCTGATTTAGACAGAAATAGATATGAATAAAGAATACAAGAAGTACGTACACAAAGAAAGGAAACAATACATCCAACTGCTACAATTAGAATATTTTCATCAAAGCTTCAGGAATTTTGCATTAAATTTCGATCGAGCTCAAACTGCATTCAATAGTCATTGTCTACACTAGTTTGCCAACCAACCCAACTTACATTGAAAAGATAAAATATATAGGCAAGGGCGTCGCTTGGGCTACCCTGCTCTCTAGCTACTATCCCTAGAATTTAGGAAACTGATCGGTCTCTGTTAAATGACCTTTCGTATGACACCTTTCTTGAAATAGAAAACAACTTCATTCAATTGCATCATAATTGCTTGTCTTTTCCATGGGGGTTCGATTATCAGTAAGGTCTCATCATGGGGAGAGTGATGTGTCGATGCCTTCCTTTGTCAGGGTATCCAAATGATCAAGTGCTCTGTCAGACTCTCGCCATCCACTATAATGACTTTGATCTCTGCTACATGCTCATTTGTTGGGGTGTGTACGTGGCGAGTGATTGTTAGCTGTCACAATCGTTACCAAAATGACAAAACCGTCTAAGGGTGACGCCTTCTTCAAAATTGTCAAAATCCACGCCACATTTGAGAATACAAGAATGAACTCAATCAATTATGTTTTTTCTATGCTCTGGCAAGAGTTGCATGGACCTTCTCCCTGGTCGCTTCACATTCTCTGAAGTGCTTCGCATTCCTTTCTTCTGACATCCTCTGAGTTTCGCGCAGTTGTATGATTGTATCCTGTGCTTCCCTGAGTTGTCTCTTGATCCATGTCGCATTTCCTTCGTGGCCCTGTGATGCTGACATTTCAAGGGTCTTTGCTGCCAACTGTTGTCTTAGTTCTCTATTTTCTTGGTAAAGCTCGGCGATAGTAAGCTGCGCTTACTTCAGCTGCTGAGACAACTCTCAAAAATCTGTGCCTTCGACATCTGTCCTCGTTCTGCTCCAGCTTTCTCGACTTGTACTTTTGACGGGTTCCAGCCGAATGATGCGTGCAAGTAATTCTTCGAAAGTCGAATTTGCGTGCAATTCATTCGGGACTCAAGTTTCCCTAGCTTCCTTGTTATTCTTTGGCCCGCCCTTTCTCCGGGGTATTTTTTGTTGGGGGGACATGGATTCCAATGCCCTTTCTTCCCGTGCAGCCTCTCTCACTCTAGCCTCTGCACGATGTGATATTACCCTTTCCGCGAGTAGAGGGAAATATCCTTTTGGATCCTTGGGGATGTCCGTTGTGAGCAAGAACGAATCCCAGTTGCTTCCCAACCATCTTAATTCCTCAACTACCAGTAATTTAATTAGCGAGACATGAGAGAGTCTCCATTTCGATTGATCTGCTTCATCCTGGGCGCTGTCTGCCATCTCTCGGAGGTTTCGGTGCAAGAAAAAAGCTATATTTAATGGTCTCCTTCCTGTGAAGTGTATCAACAATCTAATGTGATGTCAATGTATTCTATCGAACCTCCCTTCACATGTGAAATACTTCCTAATTACTCCAAGTAGTTTCTGGAAAGCTTCTTGCAAATATCTACATAGAACACCTGTCTTGACTTTCCCACCTAAACAATCTTGCTTGATGAAGTCTTCATAGCACCGCACATCCAAGGGCATGCCTTTAAACCACCTTTCGCCATGCAGAGGAATCTCTATTGCGGTCGACAAGGTTTCCTCAGTTATATGGAAAGTGACACCCGAGATCACCATGCATAATCCGTCGAAACTGAGTGTGAAATGCTCAGCTAGTCTCATATTGAATCCTTGAATTTTCCTTCAAAAGGCCATGCATCTGAACTGCTCAAAGGACGCTCTGACCTTCGAATCTTCATTTATCAACGTCAATCTTTGGGGCTCGGGCCCAATGGTTCTGCCACTTTGCACGCCCTTCCTTATGTTTTGGGAGATTTCCATGGTGCAACGTGTATTCATCTTGTGCATGATGGATTTGGCACGGGCCCAAGGCAGAATTATTGATCAACCCGGGCTTGCAACAAGAACTACACACAATGCATAAGCTTGAATGGTGAATAGAACGTATGTAGAACATCTAGAATTATAACAAAGCGGGCGAGAGGTGGAATTGTGCCAGAGAACACTGAATTCATGGCGACTAGATGTTTCGAAGTGAACTGAAGATTTTCTGCAGCACATCCACATGACGAGTACACTTCGGAGCATGTAAAGTACAATTGATAAGGGCTGCAGGGCATACATGATACGAGCGCCATGATTTTTCATTCTTCCAGCTTTCATAATGAGTTGATGATGGTCACTGCACTTGCTGATGCGACTTCTATTTAACAACTTGCCTCGACCCTCAGCACGTAAAAAACTTCCTTTTTGATAGGACCCAACTCTTTGGGAACATACTCATACCATTTACACATGTTTTGACTTTGACGTCCCTTCCCGACTCCAAGGGCCAACCGACCACTTTCTAACTTCGACCCCTTTGTTGTTTAGTACCTGAATTTACATGCTTTTACACACGGAGCATGACTCGAATAAGATCGACCCTTACTAAAAAGAAAAATGACGACATTAACAACTAGCTCCAACGAGGATGCTATCCTCCTAGTGAGGTAGCAAAGAACAACAAACCAAGTGCCTGACCATTGGACCTTATTCGACTTTCAGACACTGAAACATGAAAAGCAACAACGCAACCTAAACTTATTTACACAGGTTTCTAACAGACTCAACATAAACTCAAGGCCTTCACTTCAGGCTTCAACTTTTTGCTGACACACTGACTCGAAAACACCTATCTTGAAAAAAAATTAAAATGACTATTTACAATGACATGTGACTTAAATAGACTTTATTGCACCAGATAGTGTTTGAGGAACCTGTCATTTATAGGACCCAAACCAACGCATTCTCCATCAAGCTCTTCTAGAAAATAGGCGTTGTTCCCGTGAAATGCACTGATTATGAATGAACCCATCCAAAGATGATCAAACTTTCTGTGCTTTCCTTTATCTTCGTTCCTCGCGTCCCGTTTCAGCACCAGGTCCCCCATCTGGAAATCCTCCTTCTTAGAATTCTTATCGAAGGTTTTCTTCATCCTTTCCTAGTGGAGTTGTGATCAATTGTACACCTTCTCCCTCATCCGCTATGTGTGAATCAATTGATTTATCCTCCTCTGGGCGTCATCTGGCTTGACTTCCTGCTCCTGCAACAACTTCTCGATGGGTAACCCCAGTGAGGTGGGGAAAACCGCATCTGCACCGTATACGATATGGAATGGAGAGGTCGAGATGGACTTCTTGGTAGTGACCCTGTCCTCCCATAGCGCGTAAATAATATTTTTATGCCAGGCCTTCTTGTTGTCTTATAGAAATCTTTTGATGATCTTGGTAAAGATTTTATTTGATGATTCTGCTAACCCGTTTCCCTACGGGTTATACGTTGTAGAATGTCCCAGGGTTATATTGTAATCCTGGAAAAAATTCTCCATCATCTTGGACTTGAATGCGGCTGCGTTATTTTTTATGATCTTGATAGGGCATCCAAATCTCGATAGAATGTTTGTCTCTAGAAATTGGATGATGACCGCGTCAGTAGCTTACTTCGTTGGGATTGCTTCTATCCATTTCGTGAAGTAATATGTGGCCGTGAGTATCCATCTATGCTATGTCGAGGATGGTGGATGGATATCTCCTATAAATTCCAAGCCCCATTGCATGAAAGGCGCTTCGACCAAGATCAGTTTCAGCGGCAGGGGCTACAACTTTCTCCTTCCATCGAAAATCTGACACTCATGGCAACTAGAAAATTCTTTGTATACGTCTATGAAGATGCTAGACCAATAGTAGCCTGCTCTTAGGATTTTATGCACGGTGGTTTTCCAGTAGTGATGTCCTCCGCAGTCGCCTTTGTGGAATTCCCTGATAGCTCACTTAGCGTCATCTTCCAACAAACAACTCAGCAATAACACTCTGGTATCTTTCCAGTACAGTGAGTTATCCAAGATACAGAACTTAACGGATTTGAGCTTTAATAATCTGACCTTGGGATTACTTAAACCTGGAGGGGCTTGCATATTCCTTAACACATAGATGATGTATGTATACCACAGTGAATCGATGAAATTTTGAGACACCTGCACAATTGTTTCTTCTTGAGGATTCTCTGACAGATCAGTGATGAAGTTGATTCCCAAAATGTCGCAGTTCGAATGCACCATAAGCTTCGCAAGGCCCTGACCTTTAATCAGCTTCGTGGGCTTGATATCGAGGTCGTACTCCATCATGGTCGCTACCCACTTACCTCTTCTTCCCTCAGGATCGAGCTAAGTCAGGATATCCTTGACTGAGTTGTTGGGCATGTAAGCGATAAGGTGGCAGTGTAATATGTACGTTTTGAACTCCTTTATGGATTTTACTAAGGCATACGCTTGTTTCTCCATAATGTCATACCTCAGTGGGGAATCCCTCAACGTCCGACTGAAATAGGCTATAGGTTTCTCAAAGTTTTGATCGTCTTTCTGTAACAACACGCCCACAATTGTATGCTCTGAGGCGAATGAAAGCAAGATGAATTCTTTCGTGAAGTTTGGGTTGGCCATCATGAGAGATTTAATCAGCACTACCTTGATATATTCAAATTATTTCCTGGCTTCTGGGTTCCACTTGATCTCGCTCCCCTTTCTGAGCATGCACATGATATGTTTTATAATTTCTGCAAGGTTCGGGATGAATCATCTCAAGAAATTCAATTTTCCCAAGAAGGATTGCACCTCCTTCTTACTGTGTGGAGTGATAATCTTCAGGATTCCTTCAACCCTTCTGGGGTCTATCTTAATACCCTCTTTTGATATGATGTGCCCCAACAGCTTCCCTTCTTTCATCCCAAAATGTGACTTTTTTGGATTCAATCATATGTTGAATTTCCTGCATTTCTGGAATACCTTCTTCAGATGCCCAAGGTGTTGTTCGTCGGAGTCAGATTATACTATGATATAATCCAAATAGATCACAATAAACTTGTCATTTTCATCAACAAATGCTATGTTCATTTCCCTCTGGAAGGTAGCTCCGACGTTCATCAAACCGAACGACATCTTAGCGTAGCTGAACGTCCCCCATGGTGTCGTAAAGGTCATATTTTCCCTATCATCTAATTGTAACCTAAAAAATCGTCCAGCATGGACATCTTCTAGGACCCCACCACCTTTTGCGCAATATAGTCCATCTTAGGGAGTGGGTATTGGTCCTTGAGGAACACTTTGTTCAAGTTTTGAAAATACACACACAATCTTATTTCGCTGCTCTTTTTTCTTACAGGCACCAAGTTGGCCACCCACTTCGAAAACCTTAAATAAATGATAATTTTAGCTTCGAAGAGTTTCTTTACCTCCTTTTTGATTAGCGGAAGCAGCAGAGGATTTCTCCATCTCATATTTTGTTTGAAAGGCCTTTGGTCTTCTTTGAGAGGAATGTCGTGTTGAATCACCTTAGTGTCATAAACCTTCAAGTCATCATAACTCCAAGCAAAAACATCAGGGAAATCCTTCATGAGCTTGATGTAATCTTGTTTGACCTATAAACTGAGCGTTTTTGACAATTTGATCATTTTTGGGTTCTCCTAAGTCCCGATGTTGCAATCTTCGACATCTTGATCATTTGTAATGATCTTGGGATTTCTAGCCACATTGTTTTCATCAAAAATATTTTCCAATGGAACTAGCCCCTTTGGGATGATATTATTTTTCAGTTCTACTATGTCCCTTCCCGCTATCTGGTTCTAGAAAGGGTCATCATTATTGCGTGCATCTGCGCTCTCATCTTCGTCGCAACAATGTTCGTCATCAATGTTTATGTTATCGAATTCGTCGCTCATTTGGAGAAATATCTCCACTTGTTTTTTGTCCTCAAACACCTGCCAATATTTGATATTATCAGGAACTGACGGCCTGTGTTTGAATTCAATCTCGTATTTTTTGTTGGGAAAGATGGGAATTTTAAAAATCGAGGCCGATGTGGCCAATGCATCGGTGATTTGATTCTTCCCCCTAGGGATCGTCGATAGATTATACTCCAAGAATTCTTTGAGGAGGTCCAATACTAGGTTTCTGTACGCTCTCAGCCTAGGGTGTTTGGATTGATATATGCCTTTCACCTAGTTTATAACCAGCTCAGAGTCCCTATGCACTGCTATCCTCTTCGCGCCTAATTCTTTCAAAACCTTCAGGCCCAAAATCAGTGCCTCATACTTGGCCATGTTGTTTGTACAGTCGAAAGAGAGCTTGTACGAGAAGAGTTTTGTGTCCACCTTGGGAGGGATTATCCATACGTCGACCCATGCCCCCTCCTTGCTGACAACACCATCGAAACTCATGTTCCACATCTCATTCTCCGCATGGTTCCTCGGGTCAGTGCACTCTGTTGCTCATCACGCAGCTTTATCATCAGCGGTCATGACGACTGTCGACTCTTCCTCTTCAAAACTCAGGTCATTCTAAAATATGGAGGAGACGACCTTAGTGTCGATGGAGTAGATAGGATGGTTATTTGGCTACGTCTTACTTCTTACCATATACTTCAGTAGTAATTCTCTGTATAACCGCCTCTCCTGGCCAAAGAAAGGAATGGTAGCGTATGACATGTCCATCTGCAGAGTTCCCTTTAATTTCGTAGCCCACGACCTGGATAACAACATGCCAAACTTAGGGGTTATATCAACCACGACCACATCCATGACCATGTTATTTGAAGGAATTTGGGCCAGCGACACGACCAAGTCTTTGATGAGACCCAAACATTTGACTTTCCTCAAATCGAAAGAAAAAAGGTCCTTATAGGACCTGGTGATGTCCAAACCCAACTCGTCCATGATCACCTTTGGCATGAGGTTGTGCAACACGCCTAAATCCAACATGGCGTTATGCAGGGTCATGTCATGGACCTTGAGTTTAACATAGAACGAGGGAACGTCCTCAGTATCATTTGTCTCCTCTATGCGTGGTCCAAATTAAATAGCAGGGTGATCGTCCTGGATGTTCAAAGTGTCGGGGGTTTCTCCCATTTTTATCATTTTAATAATCTACTCCCGATACTCACCCTTTTTGATAAGTTTGTTGAATGGGACGGATATTTTGATCTTGTCCATTTCATTCTCAAAGTTAAAGGGGGGAGAGACTTTTTCTACCTCTTTGTCATGCATTTCCTGGCTTGTCTCTGGCGATTTCTTCAGGGCCTCCTCCTTTGACTTTTCCTTTTTAGCCGCATCCTTGGTCGGGTTCTCTGGCTTCGGGTAACTTGTGGAAGGGTTATCCGCTAGAAGTTTCCTTATGGGATTTTTCTGCTGAGGTTTGGTAGGCGCCTTCTTGCTCCTTAGGTTGTATTGCTTCTGAAATTGCATGATGGCATTGTGATAACCTTTCCTGAATTCTTCTGTTTCCCAGGAGAGTGTTTCGTCTGTCTCGAGCATAATATCATCATTTTCGCTCATGAATTGATCATGTTCTCCCTTCATAAAAAAAACGTGTGTGTCCTTGTCATCGCACCAATGCACTTGGTATTGGAACATCTAATCAAAATCTTTGTCTGCGTAATTATTTTGGAACGGAGGTCTTGTTTGTTGGTCGCCCTAGTCTCCTTGCTCTTTATGTCTGATCTGAGGGACCTGACCCCTTATGAGGTCCTGATTTCTGGGTTGGGGGTCATGTTGTTCTCGGGCAACAAGTTTGTTTCCAATGGATATTCTTTCCATCAGTTTCTCCATAGTCTTCATCATCAAGTTGAATTTGTCATCCGAGGACCGAGATGTCGACGACTGTGCATCCCCTTGGGATTTCTTATCGCCTCTGTTGAATCTATGTTTGATCTTCCTCGACGCCATCAGATTTACCTCAACTTCGATTGCATCGCTCATCATGGCATCCATATTTTTTGATCTTCTTTCTCTCAACAACAAGGCGAAATCACTATCGAAGGAATCAGCGTATCGCAGCTGCGCAGTCTCGGGGACGGCTGGACTTCTGCAGGAATTGGGTTATACACCCTCATGAAACAGGCTGTTAATTCTTGCACCGTCTCCTCTGGCGCCCTCTTCATGTTATTGTACTGCGTCAACAACTACAAGGGGTTCTTCTTGTCTCCCCATCTAATAATGAAAGACATTTTGAATGCGGCGAAGTCTTGAATGCTTGTTGGTGGGAGGGATTTGAACCACTTCCTCACCTCCCCCAAAAGACTCTGCGTGGACAACCTCATTTTCGCGTCTGCATAGTCTACCTCCTCTAGGTTGACAAAATCATTGAACCAATCCAGATGCTTTTGGGATGAAACGTTCCCTTCAACATCGTAGGGCTTGATCCTCTAGCTGTAATTCTAGGGAAAATCATGCAATTGGGATGGCAGAATGAGGGAGGAGAATCTGGAAACCATGGCTCTTGGGGGGTTATGGATTTGGGGGATGTTCTTAGGTATCAGGGCTTGAAACCTCTTATGTTCGAAGACTATATCGTTCAAACTGGTTTCCGACTTAGACATGAACAGGGTTTGCTCAAACAAGGCATCAAAATCAATGTCATCAACGCTTTGCACGTCGTCTTTGGGTAGGGACAAGATTCTGTCGAGATAGTAGAATGGGTCCAGCGCTTTCTCCCTGGTCCTACGTAGAAGCTTCTCGGGATTGCACACAATATCTACAGGGTTTGGGTTAGGATTTGCTCTGGTATAGATCGTCTTCGGAGCCAGGGTTCCTGAATCATGCTACTTTATGCTACTGGTCTTTTTGACTCCAGTTGCCAGGGTAAAGATTTTAGCCAATATATATGTTTGTCCATCTATTACCCTCAAGGGTAAAAACTATAAATTTAGTCGTTCTCCCAAGGAAAATTTATTCAATTCCATCCTCGACAACGATGCCAGAATGTTAGCACTCTATAAACTTCGTTCGACTGAGAAACGAATGACAGAAGCAACCTACAAACCAACTTTGAGACTTGAAACTAGCTTTTCAGACCTGGAGAGGGCTCTCTCGGGAGACGTTGTCTCGGTACAGGATATGGCTTTAAGATGTCAGCTAGATTTAACACCTTTGAAAAATAAGTTCTGGTTCTATTGGCGAAAGAGAGTAAGACCTCAGGCTATGGAGTCGATTTAAGAAAACGATGGAAACAAATGACTTGGTGATTGAACTTGAGAAGATAAAGGCTAACTAAGTAACAATTTTTAGTTTGAAATCATTGTGTGGCGAGGGGAAAAACACATGAAGCAACTCGGAGCACCGCTGAGGATGAATTCAGAGTTAACTTAGAGGAAAAATAGTTTTTTTTGAATGGCGTGAATCCTAGGGCGTTGTGCAACGAATATTAGGTTCAAAATTACGTTCTAATTCAGACAAAAATAGATATGAATAAAGAATACAGGAAGTACGTACACAAATAAAGGAAACAATACATATAATTGCTACAATTAGAATATTTTCATCAAAGCTTCAAGATTTTTGCATTAAAATTTGATCGAGATAAAACTACATTCAATAGTGAATTTCTACACTAGTTTTCCAACCAACCCGACTTACATTGAAAAGATAAAATATATAGGCAAGGGCGCCACTTGGGCTGCCCTGCTCTTTAACTACTATCCCTAGAATTTAGGAAACTGATTGTTCTCTATTAAATGACCTTTCGTATGATGCCTTTCCTGAAATATAAAACAACTGCATTCGATCGCATCATAATCTCTTGTGTTTCCCATGGGGGTTCAGTTATCAGCAAGGTCTCATCATGGGGAGAGTGATGTGTCGATGCCTTCATTTGTCAGGGTATCTGAATGATCAAGTGCTCTACCAGACTCCCGCAATCCACTGTAACGACCTTGATCTCTTTTGCGTGCTCATTTGCTGGGGTGTGTACTGGAAAGTGAATGCTGGTTGCCTTCTTCAAAACTGTCAAAATCCGTGCCAGGTTTGAGAATACAAGAATGAACCCAGTGAATCATGTTTCTTCTGTGTGCTAGAAAGAGCTGCATGAACCTTCTCCCCGACCACTTCACATTCTTTGAAGTGCTTCACATTCCTTTCTTCTGACATCCTCTGTGTTTCACACAACTGTATGATTGTATCCTGCGCTTCCCTGAGCTGTCTCTTGAGCCATGTCACATTTCCTTCGCAACCCTGTGACGCTGACACTTCAAGGGTCTTTGTTGCCAACTGTTGTCTTAGTTCTCTTTTTTCCTGGTAAATCTCGACGATAGTGAGTTGCGCTTGTTTCAGCTGCTGAGACGACTCTCGAACATCTATGCCTTCGGCATCTTTCCTCCTCGTTCTGATCCAACTTTCTTGACTTATACTTTCAATGGGTTCCATCCGAATGGCATGCACAAGTAATTCTTCAATAGCCGACTTTGTGTACGGTTCATTTGGGACTTGGTTTTCCCCAGCTTCCTTTTTCTTCTTCGTCCTATCCCTTCTCCAGGGTATTTGTTGTTGGGGGGATAGGGCTTCCAACATCCTTTCTCCCCACACAACCTCTCTCACTGCAGCCTTCGTGCGGTGTGATATTACCCTCTCTGTGGGTAGAGGGAAATCTCCTTTTGGATCCTTGGGGATGCCTGCTATGAGTAAGAACGAATCTTAGTTTCTTCCCGACTATCTTAATTCCTCAACTACCATCAATTTAATCAGGGAGACATGAGAGAGTCTCCTTTTCTATTGATCTGCTTTATCTTGGGCATTGTCTACCATCTCTCGGAGGTTCTGGTGCAAGAAAAGGGGGATATTTAACGGTCTCCTTCTTATGAAGTGCATCAAAAATCTGATGTGATGTGAATGTATTCTATCAAACCTCCTTCATAGGTGAAATACTTCCTAATTACTCCAAGTAGTTTCTAGAAATATTCCTGCAAATATCTACTCGGAACGCATGCCTCGACTTTCCCACCTAAACAATCTCGCTTGATGAAGTCTTCATAGCACCGCGCATCCAAGGGCATGCCTTTGAACCACCTTTCGCCACATAGAGGGAACGTTGTTGCGGTCAACAGGGTTTCCTTAGTGAACTGGAAAGTGAAACCTGAGATCACCACGCAGAATCCATCAAAACTTAGTGTGAACTGCTCAGCTAGTCTCATATTGAATCCTTGAATTTTCCTACAAAAGGCCATGCATCTGAACTACTCAAAGGACGCTTTGACCTTCGAATCTTCATTTATCAACGTCAATCTTTGGGGCTCGGGCCCAATGATTCTGCCACTTCGTGTGCCCTTCCTTATGTTTTGGGAGGTTTCCATGGTGCAACGCGTATTCGTCCTATGCACGGTGGATTTGGCACGGGCCCAAGGCAGAAATGTTGATCAACCTAGGCTTGCGAGAATAACTACACACATTGCATAAGATTGACTGGTGAATAGAATGTATGTAGAACATCCAGAATTTATAACAGAGCAGGTGGGAGGTGGAATCGTGCTAGGGAACACTGAATTCATGACGATTGGATGTTTCGAAGTGAACTAAATATTTTTCGCATCACATCCACGTGACGAGTACACTTCAGAGCATGTAATGTACAGTTGATAAGGGCTACAAGGCATACATGATACGAGCGCCATGATTTTTCATTCTTCTAGCTTTCATAACGAGTTGATGATGGTCACTGCACTTGCCGATGCGACTTCTATTTAACAACTTGCCTCGACCCTCGGCACGTAGAAAACTTCCTTTTTGATAGGACCTAACTCTTTGGGAATAGACTCGTACCATTTACACATGTTTTGACTCTGAAATCCCTTCTCGACTCCAAGGGACAACCGACCACTTGCTGATTTTGACCCCTTTGTTGTTCAGTACTTGACTTTACATGCTTTGACACATGGACCATGAATCGACTAAGACCGACCCTTAATAAAAAGAAAAATGACGGTGCTAACAGTTGACATCACGTTACGAACTTATGGAAATCAATGAATATACTTGGCCAATAATAACCACCCCTTAAGATATTATGGGTTGTGGTTATTGTTGTGGGGTGTCGACCAAATATTCCCCCATGAAATTCATCCATTATCTTTCGATAATCTTCAGGGTCTACACATTTGAGGATCAATCCTTTAGGATTCCTCCATTCCATATCTTGATGAATGAAGTAGAATTTAGAGGCTTTTAATCTTAGGTCTCTCCTCCTGTGATCTACTAGGTGGTTAGGACAAGTGAAGTTCTTAAGGTAATAAATTATATCAACAGACCACTTATGTTTTTCCAATTCTTCTATCACCATGGATATCATTCTTATTTCATGCCAAGAGAGGATTCATTTATTTCAGTTAGCATCTGGGCTAACCCTTTCCCCTTTACCAATTTGGTGGGCCTAATCTCTAAGTCATACTCTTGAATTTTTTCCACCCATTTTCCTCTCACTCCTAAGAAATATTGTTGAGCTAATATATATTTAATTTCTAAATGGGGGACATAGGCCACAAACTTAGTATATCCAATATATGCGTGAAAATGTTTTAAGCACTTCACCAATGCATAATTTTTCTTTTCCACGATGGCTTATTTTAGTTTTGCATCCCTAAGGGATTTTCTCATGAAAGATATATGTTTCTCTTCACCTTGATCATTTTTTTGACGTAAGAAACCTGCTATTATGTCTTTGGAAGTGAAGGAGAAGAGTTGGAAATCCTTCAAATAATCATGACTTACTAGCACTGGGAATTTCATGAAGCTCCCTTAATTGCTTCGAAAGCCAACTTTCCTTCTTCATCCCATCTGAAATCCACATTTTCATAAGCAATTTGGATATATGATTTGTTATTTCGATAATGTTAGGAATGAACTACCATACGAAGTTTATTTTTCCAAAGAATGATTGAAGCACTTTCTTGTTTTTGGGTAAAGGAATTTATTTGATATGTTCAATCCTTTTTGGGTCAACCTTTACCCCATCCTTTGAGACTATGTGTCCAATGAGTTTGTTAAAAAAAATAGGATCGCCGAGCAATAAATAAAAATAAATGCGAAAATAAAACACATAAAATACACAATAAAATACAGACACATATATGTGGTTCACCCAGTGTGGGCTATGTCCACTAGAGAAATTACTGGGTCCTTTCTTTTTATAATCCAGCAAATGAAGGGATACAACCTACAACACACCCGTTGTAACTTCCTCTTCTTTCTCTCACAATATCCTCTCTTAGAATACAATATTTACTTTACCACACACACAACCTCAATACAATTCCTCATAAAAAGAGGGTTTCCTTCTAGGGATAAAACCCCTAACATAACTTATACCATCATATATGAGACCTTATAATGAAGGTCTAGATTGACTACAAAATTACAATTTTTGAATTGCGTAAAAAAAAAATGTATTTGAACTACGAACTTATAATGAATAGGCCAAGAATTGTGTATCCTATAGTCTCTTTGACCTGCATATGAATTAGGAAGATAATTAGGCTTCACAACCAACAAAGTTTTCCATCATGAACCTTGAATATGGACTTATTTGGGTTCACCGATATTCCATGTGACATTGCTTGAACACTTGCTTAATATGATTAAAGTGGGACTTTCTGTCCTTTGAAAATGCAATAAGATCATTTTGATATATTTCAATTATCTTTCCCATAAGGTCCCTAAATGCATAATCCATGGCTCTTTGGAAAGTGGTAACTGTATTGAGTAATCCAAAATACATCCTTAGATATTCAAACATTCCCCAAGGTGTAGGGAATGTAGTCTTATGTTGATCATCCTTGTTCACCCATATTTGATTATAACCTAAGAATCCATCCAACATGGACATCATTTCCAATCTTGTAATTCTTTGTAATAGGTGATGCATGTTTGGCAATGCATAATTATTCTTTGATAATACATTTAGGTTTCTAAAATCGACAGGAAGTCTAATTTTGCAAATTTTATTCCTTACTACTAGAAGGTTGGATACCCAATATGAATGTCTTGTGCGAGCAATGATCTTCTCTTCAAGCATCTTTTGTAACTCTTTTTGAATGAGGAGTACCAACTTAGGATTTATCTATTTTATATTTTGTCTAAATGGTTTGTCATCCTCTTTTAAAGGAATAGGATCTTGGATTATATCACCCTTTTAATCCTTTAAATTGTCATATGACCAGGTCAATATATCTCTATATTATTTGATTAGAATTTTTATCTCTCTTCTTTCTTTTCCTGTGGTACCTTTACCTAGTTTTTATATATTAGAGCTACTATGGGATCTTATGTTAATATCCATTTAATCATCATTNGAGCTACTATGGGATCTTATGTTAATATCCATTTAATCATCATTCTTTAGCACTTTTTTTTTTTTTCGTTTATACATGTCATGTCTATCAAAAATATTTTCTAGGGGAACAAGACTTGCAGGAATCTTGTTATCTTTAAACTCTTATTGATACGCTATCCTTTATTCTCCCCGGTCTTTCTATTTTTCTACGAATTCTTGTAGGTTTCTCATGAATCTTATGATTTGGGAATCACCATCAAAAACCTTCCAATGCTCAAAATTTTTGGGAATAGATTCTCTAAATATGATCTCTAATCTTCCTCCTTCCAACAATTCCTTGCAAGGTTGGAGAGTTGAAGCAACAACTGCCAAAGCATCAAATTTCTCATTAAACATTATATGCTCTACTTTTATGGATAACACATCAAATAGATCCATGGTATGGATCCACAACACATTCCTATACCTTTTTAGCCTATCATTCTTGCAAGAAAATTGCTCCTTTACTTGCCTGATCACCAAGTCAGAGTCACCTTCTATCTTCAAATTTTTGGTTCCCGTGTCCTTAGCTATATTTATTCCTAAAAGGAGGTATTTTTACTCTTCCACATTTTTTATTGACTCAAATGCTAAATGGAACACATAGCATGATGTAATACCCCGAGGGGATGTGAAAACAATCCATACACTATCCCTTGCTCTAGACTTAACTCCATCAACATTCATCTTCCAAACAATATTGACTTCTTGGGGAGCTACA
>SNQJ01S0164653.1:0-11410 GCA_010110895.2 Picea sitchensis | reverse complement strand
CTATAATCTTAAAATTAAAGGAAATACGCCCTATCCCATCCTCCTCTTAGAAACAAGTCTCTCCCACATTGAGAGCATGACTATGACTAGATATCTAATGTATAAGAACAAGTTAAACAACATAGAAGACAAGAGGCTACCTAAAATTGCTTCAAAATCAAGTCATAACCACCATCGACTCAAGCAAGGATGGCATAATGACACTCTGTCTTGGTTACACTATTGGGGAATCATGGAAGAAACCATTTTGCAGAATAAATATACTATTAAAAAAAATGTCAAATCAAAATTTAAGGATAAAATGTTGTGTGATAAAGAATTAGAGGAAAAAAATAAATTAAGGTATTATAAAGATGTAATCAACCATAGTCTAAAAGATCAAAATTATCTATCTCTTTTAAGTGTAAATAAAAAAATAAACATTCTTAAGATAAGAACAAATTCTCACGACTCCACAGTGAAATTGGGTGTTAGTCAATTCCTAAAATGCCATGGGATGAAAAAGTGTGTCACCTTTGTGACACTAAGATGGTTGAAGATGAAAAACACTTTCTCTTAGATTGTCCTTAGATTGTCCAGCCTATACCCAATATTAGATCTCATTTTCAAAATATTTATCACACTACCAACCTTTCCAACCTCTTAACTCAACAAAAGTATGGTGATCTTGGAAAGCTTCTCTTAATGCTTTTCGAGTACAAAAATTAAAATTCTAAAGAATCACGAGTAATCACTTACCCTCTTAAAGTTGGATAAACCAATTCAGTTTTAGTGGAAGTTAATCATCATCATCATATTGATATATTATTATATTATTAAAATTAGAATAATATATATTAATATAATGTATATTGATATATTATTAAAATTGGAATAATGTATATTGATATATTATTAAAATTGGAATAGCAAGTGCAAAGAATGAAAACTAGGAGGCAATATCTTAAGATTTATAATAAATAATGTATATAAATTATATTATTATATTATTGAAATTGGAATAACTGTGAAAAGAATGAAAAAAAAACTAGGAGGCATTATTTTCAAGATTTTTAATTTATTATAATTTAATAATATTAAAAAATAATTTATTATATTATTATTTAAATTTAATAATATTAAAAAATAATTTATTATAGCATTATTTAAATTTAATAATATTATATTAAATATTTTGGATATTTTATTTATCAATATTAAATATTTTAAAAATTTATTTGTTATTGATTTTACTTTAAAAATTTAATAATATTTAAGTATTTAAAAAATTTAATAATATTCAAATATTTAGATTTTTTTTTTAATAATATATAGTTATTAATTTTTTTTAATAATATTCAAGTTTTTAAGAAATAGTTTAAAAATCAAATTTGATTTGAAACATTCCCATACAACTTTTAAGTATTTGAAAAATTTAATAATATTCAAGAAATGAGGTCTCTCCTTGCTTGTTTTAGGGCACTCACCAATAAAGAAGATGAGTCAAAGGTACATTGTTAGCTATTGATAGGGAAGCATTTTTGAGTCAAGCAAGGGGAAGCATTGTTCAAGTCAAGGCAATGAGGAATCCTTGAAACCATCATGAGTTAGAAAATAGAGTGTGTTTGACAAAGATTGATATTAAATGAGGATGTGAAGGCAAAGAGAGGTGGATTGAAGGCTTCTCTTGTTTAAAACATAAAGACAAGGTTAACTTGATAACAATTGAAATCATTCCACGATAAATTATTGATTATTGGGCAAATATTTTCAAGGACATATCAATTAAATCAGTCAAAACTTGGTAATTTGGGATATCTAAAAACCCATGGAGGCAAAGGGAAAATTGTAATAGGACTCCATGGGACACAAGGGTGACTAATCACAGATTATTTAAACAAGGGAAACAAAAGGATGTTTGTTATAACTAAATCGATTGTTGAAAGAGCACAAGGGCCTCATGGGATTTCCAAAGGGGTGTCAGGAGGATGAGAAAGATTAGTGACAAAAAGCCCTCTTGATATTTCGAAAAGGTATTAGGAGGATACAACAAATCTAACCATTGTGTAAGAGACAATGCTGAAAAAGAATCCCAAGGGGGAAACCAAATCAAGATAATAAGAGGAAACGAGGAGATACATGTCCTAATAAATAACTGGATGGATGCAATGTTAAGGGTGAAAATTGTAAATGTAAGTGAATAAGGGTAGGGGCATTAATGACAATCTCTTCGAGGGTGGATGAATGGTGGCATAAAAATGAAGAATCATTAGAGTGTGGATGAAGCTGAGGGATTTCCATATGTGATAATCCAACAAATATCAACCATAATGCGAGTGTCCATGGGGGTAAGGTTGTCAACATGGTGAGAAGAGATGTATGTGGTTCAATTCTGTTTGAACTCTCAATATATGGAGGATTAAATGACATGGTCGCCTATCACCAAAATGCAACAAGGGTCACTATTCTAGGGCACCCATGGAGGTAAGGTTCTATTTCTAGGTAGATGGTAAATGAAAAATATGGAGGGGTTGATCCATCTTACTTAAGTGTAGCTAGTCTTTTAGGCAATTCTAAGGAGAATTAAAGACAAATGCGATGAACTTATGGTAGTCAGTTATACTAAATGCTAATTAAGAAAATTACATTGGAAGGTGACCACTTTCCATAGATAAATAAGGGCATCCATGGTGAATTCTTGCACACAAGTCGACAAATACCAAAGTGTAAAGGTGCTTAAGTAAAGATAACAAATTCATAGAAATTTGAATTAAAATGTTACCTATAATGCTTTTTAGAAAAAAAAAACATTCGGATGAAGTGTCAAAGCAAGAAATTTAGAGAATATATTTTTGAAGGGATTAGAAATACGATTCCAAAGATAGATGACATCAATTATAGTCCATATGAGCTTGAACAAGGCAAAGTAAAAACAAGGGTGTTTTTTATTTATTTATAAAAATGGCTAAATCTCCAAATTCAAATTCATTTGTGCATTTGTATATGTCAAATTTGGAATGGAAGAGGCCATAATGTTAGTGACTTTCAAGTAGGTGATTTGACCTTTCTTGTCATTTCCCGTGGATAAATTTTTAGTTCTAGCATAGAAAATGAGATCAATTTCTATGTTGGGAGTGTAGGAAACTGCCCCCAGTAACCACATCGGCCAATAGAAAAATTACATTCGGATGAATTGTCAAAGCAAAAAAATTTGAGAATATTGTTTTGAAGGGCTTAGAAATACGATTCCAAAGATAGATGACACATCCATTGGAGTCCATATGAGCTTGAATGAGGCAAAATAAAAACAAGGGTGTTTTTATTAAAATAGTTAAATCTCCAAATTCAAATTCATTTGTGGATTCATATACATTAAATTTGGAATGGAGGCCCTAATCTTAGTGACTTTCAAGTAGGTGACCCGACCTTTGTTGTCATTTCTCGTGTATTACTTTTAGATTAGGTCTTGGTCAATGATGTGTGGACCTTCGTTTAATTTTTAGTGCTAGCATATAAAATGAGTTCTGTTTCTATGTTGGGAGTGTAGGAAACTACCCCCAGTTTCCACATGGGCCAATTTGATAAAATGGGGTATTTTTTGCATTGGTCCAAATTGGTGTTTTGGCCCAAAATTGTGTGGAAAATGCGATTTTGAGGGGGAAAGTGAGTAAAGACCTTAGATTTTAGGTACATGAAACTGAACATTGACAAAATGTGGTTTTATGTAGTTATAGACGAGTTCAAAGCACTATGGAGAGAGCGAGGATTTGAAGAAATCCCATTTGTAGTTAGTGCAAACCAAGTGGTTTAGACAACATGAGCTTGTCATGGGTTATTGAAATACATTAAGAATCCATTGGTGAGAGTAGGCAAGGGACTTCTTTCTTGCATCATATAGTATTAAGGCATTGATGCGAAATTTTTTATAATGTAAGGACACACCATAAAGATTATAGTCCATGGCATTTACTTCTTAATAGGGCTCCCTGCAATATGAATATTTGGGGATACTTGCCCAATACTTCCTCGTGGGAGGAGGTTGGAGGAGTTTGTGGAGATCCATTGCAATGATCATACAAGGGTCAAAGATGGTGCTATATATATCATGGATCTAGAGACATTTGAGACAAAAACAATTGTTGTGGCTATGGTATGCATTGTGGGGATCTATGCACCCCATATGATGTTAGGTCGGTTGATGCTTTTGGTGGAAAGTGTTTATGTTGGGATGTACTATGGGTGGGCATAGATGTAATTGATGATGTGAAGCGCCATCTAACTTTCTAATGTAGGGTGTGAGGTGGTAATTGTGCCTTTGGGACAATATTGTGTGCTCTTTTCTTTGAGAGGATTGGGACACTTCGTCCTCACGTGCTTATCCTTGATGGGGGTCACCAAGAGAAAAGGATACAATGGTGAGGCTACCTATTGAGATGAGTAGGAGGTGGTGATATGAGGAACATGTTCTAGGTAGATTTTTTTGCACACTGGGTTCAATTCCCAATCCACATTGAGGACTATCCCTAAAAGGGGATGAACTATCAGGAAGATATTGAGTTACCCCTCCCACCATGTTGAGTGTGTAGACCCAATGGTAAGTATAATGTAATTTGATTTTAATTACATAGAGTATAATATTTTGATGTGTTATTGATCATCTACTATATGCATGTGCATAGATATAACATTGGTGAGGTCAACAAGACAAATTATTTGTTGTATATGAGCAGAGCCTATCGGGCCTAGACCATCGTGGTCTAGGAAAAGAGTGGATAATGACCAGATATTGGAGGATACAAGACAGAGGTCCGCATTTCCATTGACCAGAGTATTCGAGAGGTGAAATGACTTAAGCGATGCTTATGCAACACTATGTATAGAGGCACCAACCAATTGGTGCTTGATTCTACATAGAGTAGCTATGGCAGGCCAAGTTATTCGTGATCTCTTGAGGGGGACATGGTTTGCTTAACTTGTGATTCTTCATTTGAGGGAGATGAAGGAGATGAGAAGCTTGGTGGGCCTTATGCCCCCAGTTTTTGATATATATAACATGCTATGAGAATGTCAAAACTCTAGTAGCACGACAACCAAGTCCAAATGAACAACTTGGAGATGATCCATATTTTGAGGAGATGGTCTGGTGTCCACCAGAGGTCAAGGAACTGTGTACGACTAGGAAAAAATCAAGGAAATCAAGCCATGGGTTAGCATAGTTAAAGTCAATTCCAGGTGTAAGATATAAATGAGGTTTTAAGAAAGCATAACATAATCAGACTCTAGATCATGTGTAGGTTCATCAACGATCTTCCAAATCACATTTTGATCCACCATTGACCTCCAGATTTCATGCAGATTCACTATTGAGTTTCATATTTTGTGAAGATAGGTTAAAACTGTAGATTCAATTACACAGAGAACTAAAGGAATCACATGTCATCATTCAGATCCAAACTCTGTGCAATCTAGCATTTGATTATGATTATGATAAGATAGTAACAAATTCAAAGGTCTCGGATATGATATATTTCAAGATAAACTCTATATGCCATTATAAATATAAGGTTCTTTGTATGAAGAGAGAACCATGTAACTTTTGAATTTTTGAATGAATAGAAGTATACTTCTATCATGTTACTTCCGATTTCAGTCTTCCATGAATACAATTTGATTTGAGTTTAAATGAGGTGTTGATTCTTTAAGAGCTGAGTAGTTCCACAATGTACTCTAGAAGAGGCAAGGCCCCATGTTCCAGACTAACGTTGTTCATTTACATTTCTTGTATTGTCATTTCAATTCAGATTGATATTTACTGTGTGGTATTTCAATTTATATTGTTTTGTGTTGTGCATAGTCTTTATTTCCATTTTGTGAACTTGCAAATTGAATCATTCTCTACTGAATTATAATTGAAAAGGATCAAAACAAAGTATTGTTGTAGAAAGGTTTAAGTCTTAATTTGAATATATAACTGTACCTTGTCGTTATAACACTTCTGGCTCAAGTAGGTTGTAGTTCAATATAAAAAATTCAATGGTCAACTTTCCAAGCTTTTGATTTTATTTCAGTTTTCAAAATTTAGTGTATTTTTGTCTCATTTTAGAACAATAACATAAGTAATTGTTTAGTTTGCATATAGAATAAGGCTAGTTGCATAAAGTATATTAGAATAGATACTACAAAAGACCTAATTATGCATATATTGTGCACACAGTACTTGCAAGTTAAATACAAACTCCAATCGGGATTTGGACTTATGACTACAAATTGGATTATGAGTCATGTTAGTACAACATCCTTTGAAATATTAATTAACGACGGGGCTACGCCTTTCTTCCTGAGTGGAAGAGGTTTACGACAAGGTTGTCCCTTATCCCCACTGCTCTTTGTTTTAGTGATGGAAGGACTTAGTCTACTCCTCAAACAGGTTTAGTCTTAAAGGAAGCTTTAGTGAGTCAAGGTTTCCAGGTTGGTTAATATTCTAAATTTATTATTTGTGGATGATGTTCTTATCATAACCAGTGCTTCTGTTCCTGAATGGAAGGAGATTAACTCCATTCTGTCAACCTTCTATCGTGCTTCGGGCCTAATCATAAACCCACTTAAGTCAACTTTACATTATTCCGGGGTCCAGCAGGAAGACTTAGCCCAGTACAAGGAAATCTTCCCATATAAATTTGTGGATTTATCTGCAGGTTTTAGGTACCTCGGCTATTATGTCAAGTGATCCAAGGGATCAAAATATGCTCAAAAATCAAAGTGCTCGGAGTTGCTTCAAAAGATACTAGTGCATAGGCTTTGTCCTCACGATCCCAATGCAACTTGAACGGGTTCAAACAGACGTCGTATGTGAGACATATCACATTCTGTCCACTTTGCCAAACAAACAAAATTTTGCTGATTGTACAGTCCATACAATGTTGATGTGGCAGGGCCATACTGCTGACGTGGAAATGACATACTGGTGACATGGCAGGTAGCTGTATTGACACGTGGTAAGGGTGATGTGGCAGTTGAGTTGGCATGGTATGTGGACTAGTTAGGCTTCGACACAAGGCGATGTGATGGGCCAATTGTATGGTGCCACGTGGCCCAGACATGGGCTGTCACGTGGCACCCCCTCCATGGTTAAAAGGTTGTGTTTTGGACTCCACCGATCTTGAACCCGTGACCTCCAGGCGTGGGAGTGACTTGGCGCAGGTCGGGCTACCAGCCCGCCTTCCACATGTTTCATACCCCATAATGTTTAAACCTTGTTTTAAATTTATGTCAATTTTCATCGGTGCGCAAAAAGGGCCAGGGATTAGCCCCAACCCTTGGACTTACCACATCCCACACGACCACAATGCGGAGGACCCACCAACCAACTGTCGACGGGTGCGGGTGCTCCAAGTTTAGCCCATACCACGTGTCCATGCCTCTTACTACCAATTGCATGAAAGTTCCAACGGATCCAGGTTTGGCACTGGGACGTGGCCATATGGTGCCCATGCGACTGACACCTCCGCCCTTGGAGGCGCTAATGGTGCTAACGGTTTGAAAATTTGCCAGTTTTTGTGGGATGTGCGTGAGTGCTTAGTTTTTGGCACGAAAAACACATAGAGGCTAGGTTCAGTCATTCTGGGTGCGTTTTGGTGAGTAGAGACAACAAAGAATTGGGAGAAACTTCCAGGGAGTGATTCCAACTCAGTTTTTGGCCAAACCAGGTGCAGGAAGAGCCCAACTAGGGTTTTTTGGATGTTCTTGAGCCATTGAAGACATCTATTTTTTATTTTGAGCATTGTAAAACAATGATTTTGACACTTTGAGTATTAATGAAAATGATCCATTGGAAGCTGGACCAGGAGATGTAGCCCAAGAGAGGGGTGAAATCCTTTATCATTTTGTTGTGTTAATGTGTTTATTTTGATGGTTGTTTATGACTGTTTATGTTGCTCATGATTAAGTAAAAACTCATTAAGTTTTATGTGTTTGTAACTTGATCCTATTACCCAAGAACATACAAATTTCACTTGCAATTTTAAAGAGACTCAAACCTTTCATTTTTTAGATCAAGTTGGTATCGAGGCAAAGGTTTTTGAAGGTTTGATTGTTTACAAGTGTTTGTTTTCTGATGCTTACAAGATTGAAGCTCACAAGAGGAGAAGGTCAACTTGTAGAGCCAATTTCTCAACTTTCAAGAAGGAGAACTACACAATCACCTCAAGCTTCAAGGAGATATTCACCAAGGATGGCTCATGAGGAGAGTCATGAAACTCTTACCTCAGAGGATGAAACTTTCAGAAAATATTTCTATGATATGACAGAGATGGTGAAAGTTTTATTTGAAGAAAGAAATGCAAGGTTGCAAGGTGAAATCTCATACCCTCCAGAGGGTAATGGAGACAATTGTGATAAAACTCAGAAAGAAAATGAAGGGAATGGTGATACTCCACCTCCTTCACCTCCATCTTCCACCTCTTCTACCATTTCATAACCACCTCCAAATTCTCCAAAAGAACATGGTAAAATTCCTATACAAACTCCTTTGCTTAAGCTTGATATTAAGTTTGAATTTCCTATGTACAATGGAGAGGTAAATGCCGAGAAATTGGATAACTGGATTCATCAGATTGAAGTGTATTGTAGGATACAAAGAATCAAAGATGATGAAACTAACATTCAACTTACTTCTCTTAGATTGGAAAGTGCAACACACAGTTGGTGGGAAGTCAAAACTCAAGAGGACATGAAGAAACATGGTAAAGTTTTATCCTCTTGGAATGATTTTATTGTTGCACTTAAAAGACAATTTTATCCATTATCATACATGCATAAAACTATTATGGATTGGCAAAACTTTAGACAAGCTAAAGGGAAAAGTGTGCAAATCTACACTCAAGAATTTAGAAGAAGAACTTTGATTTTGGGTATAGATTTATCTTCTCCAAAAACTTTACTCAAATATGGAGGATTGCATAGCTACTTGAGGGACACAATACTTATGTTTAACCCTACAAGTCTAGATGAAGTTTGTGTACATGCAACTCATTTGGAAGCAAGAGGGAGGAATGAACCTCAAGAGGGAAACAAGAAGCCTTATGTTAAAGGAGACAAAGAAAAGAGGTAATTCAAAGGAAATGGAAGAAATAATGCTTCAGTCAAGAAAGAGGGAGAGAAACTCTCATGTAAACACTGTTCAAAGGAAGGCCATGATGAAGACAATTGTTGGAAACTTAATCTTGAAATGAGACCCAAAAGGTTCATCCATAAGGGAAAACCAAAGACTACTTCAACTACACAACATGATTTAGGCTCTGATTCGGGTGATGAACAAAGATTACAACCATGGGTTTTCAAGGTAAGGATTCTACTGCAAGTAGTAGTTCTTCAAGTAGTAGTAGCCTCAATGAAACTCAACATGAAAAAGAAAGAATGTAGCTTTTCCACATAAGGGTTATTTCAAAGCATACCAAAATATATACTCTTTTTGATATTGGATCTCAAGCAAACCTCATATCTGAAGGCACTGTCAAGAAATTAAAATTGGAAACTACTCCACATCATAAACCATACCCTCTAGGATGGATATGTGACAATGCCAAATTGCATGTGACAAGAAGGTGTAAAATTAGATTTGCCATCACTGCAAACTTTATAGATGAGATAGAGCTTGATGTTATTCCATTGGATATCTGTGGTATTGTTTTGGGAATCCCATATTTATATGATAGGAGAGCCATCTTTCATCGTCATGAGAACAAGTATCATTTGTTTAAAAATGGATTTGAGTACATTGTTAGAGCACATACAAAGAAGTTTAATTTGTCACTTGTAAATGTTGGACAAATGAAGATATTAGTCAATGCTAGTAAGAATTTTGTCCTCTTGATGATCAAACCCAAAGACAATGTTGAAAAAGAAGCTTTCCAAGGTTGTGATGCAAAGTTAAAATCTGATTTATATGAGGTTGTTAACCAATATGATGAGATGTTTTAGGAACCAAAAGGATTGCCTCCAAAAAGGGATATCCAACATGAGATACAATTGCAACAAGATTGTCCTTTTCCAAACATTGGTATGTACAGGATGTCAGTAATGGAGAATGATGAAATTAAAAAAAATAAAATCCAAGATTTGCTTGACAAAGGGGTCATCATGCCAAGCACATCGCCATGTGGATCACCAATTTTTTTAGTGCCAAAGAAAGATGGTACATGGAACACATGTGTAGATTTCAGGGCCTTGAACAAGATTACGATAAATAATCGTTATCCTCTTCCTAGAATTGATGATTTGCTTGATCAATTGAAATATGCTAAGTATTTTACTAAGTTGGATTTGAGAAGTGGATATCATCAGATTATGATTGCTGAAGGAGACACTTGGAAGACAACTTTAAAAACAAAGCAAGATTTGTTTGAGTGGATGGTAATGCTATTTGGGCTTTGCAATGCTCCTGCTACATTCACGAGAGTCATGAATGATGTTTTAAGGACTTTTCTTGATGNGCCTTGAACAAGATTACGATAAATAATCGTTATCCTCTTCCTAGAATTGATGATTTGCTTGATCAATTGAAATATGCTAAGTATTTTACTAAGTTGGATTTGAGAAGTGGATATCATCAGATTAGGATTGCTGAAGGAGACACTTGGAAGACAACTTTAAAAACAAAGCAAGATTTGTTTGAGTGGATGGTAATGCTATTTGGGCTTTGCAATGCTCCTGCTACATTCACGAGAGTCATGAATGATGTTTTAAGGACTTTTCTTGATGATTGTGTGATTGTCTACTTGGACGACATTTTGATATTTAATAGATCTCGTCAAGAGCATGTTATGCATGCAAATAATTTTTTGGATGTCTTAAAGAAAGAAAATTTGTTTTTGAATATATCTAAATGTGAGTTTGGAAAGACCTAACTTGTTTACTTGGGACATACTGTTGGAGGAGGATAACTGAAAATTGGTCCTTCCAAGGTCAAATTCATTTTGGATTGGCCCAAGCCCAACAATGTGACAAAGGTAAGAAGCTTTTTGGGAGCATCCCAATATTGGAGAAAGTTTAATGTTAACTTCTCTTCAATTGTAGCTCAATTACATGTAGTGACAAGCACCAAGCAAGTTTTCCAATGGGGAGGCAAGCAACAAAAAGATTTTGATGCATTGAAGGAGAAGATTAGTTTAGCTCTAGTTCTTGCACTTCCTAATTTGAGACAACCATTTGAGATCCAAACAGATGCAATCAATTATGCAATGGGAGCCATGGTAAGCCCATTTGTTTTGATTATGAAACTTTTAATGGTGCTATGATTAACTATCCTACTTATGATAAGGAGTTGCATGCATTGGTGCAAAGTGTGAAAAAATGGAAACACTATTTGTTGGGAAAATAAACTATCATTCACATAGATCATCAACCATTGCAATACTTACAATCACAAACAAAG
>SNQJ01S0164651.1:0-21179 GCA_010110895.2 Picea sitchensis | reverse complement strand
AGTGTACTGTGTATGTGTGTGATTGTTTATTTATTACTACTCATTATTGGATAATAATTCTACATTGATATAACATTTGAAGAAAAAGGATTATAATTAGGTTATTATTGATTCACTCCCCCTCTCAGTAATCCAACACAGATGTCAAAATGGATGATATAAAAACAATTAGTATCATGGTTAAAGATCAATGAAAATCAATGGATAGATTCAAGGGCTGTTTGAAATAGATGAGCTATAATTGCGCAGTGTTCTAGTAGGACAACAACATTCGCAGAAGAAACATTCTGATGTACAAAATGATGTACATGACATCCTGTAGAAATAATTAGAAGAGAGGGCGTGTCATAAAGATCTAATCTTTTAGAAACAAAGGGGGAGAACCATCAGTAAAAACACAAGGGCAGTCCTGGCTAAAAAATTGAAAGTAATTAGATTAAATCTTGAAAAGACTCAATCACTACAAAAATTAGTGTCAGGAAGAGCTACCTTTGCAGAAACAAAGGGGGAGAGTAGTCAGAAGCAGGGGGAGAGAGCATATTGACAGCGGGAGTCATTCAACTATGACTGGCATAACATGTTTGTAGGAATAGTTACCCAAGTTCAGTTTGGTCAGTAACATACAGAGTTACCAGTGGTTAGAAAATTACTTATATAGACAGATCATAGGAGAAGAAACCCTTTGCCATTGATTTCAAAGGGGGAGAGAAACTTCATAAAAACTGCATAAGAGGAAAGCATCATCACAAGGGGAGTTTTGTATATGAATTTAGTATGTTTCCCTCAATGACAAAGGGGGAGATTATTGGATAGATTGTCATTGATGTCAACAGTCTGATGTCAACAGTCGGGAGGATCTGTTGTTTAAAGACAGAGGAGATTGTTGGAAATATTGTCATTGATGTCAACATAATATGTCAAATTGTGTGAAGAGATAGACAATGCAAGCTCATGAGGAGGAGCTAACAAGCATAAGTGAATTGTATGAAGTTCAAAAGATCAGAAGGAAAAAAATTGTGCAGAGATAGGCTGAAGCATTTCGTGACTATTGTTCATCACGATAGGATCAACAATGATTCGTTGATCAAAATCTCAGGAGGGTTATCGAATGAGGATCAAAGCTCATATGGAAGAAGTGCATTGCAGAACACAGTTGACCATTGCACAGGAAAAGGCGAGAAGGCTCAACAGTCGCCCGATCAAAGAATTAACGACTATGATTGTCTCATGTAATGGGATATATCCCACATTGGAAAATCGAATAAAAGCATATAGGTTTATATACACGACTCTCTCCATATATTATCGACGCGTAGTGCAAAGGTATGACGGGGGCTCGAGGTGTTTGGACTCCATGAGAAGATCACCAGCCTGGAGCCCAGAACGACCTGTCAGGCCTTCTACCTTTTTGGTCAGAACGACAATAGCCATCGATCTTATGACATTGGATATCGATTGTTCATTGCAACATATATTTTTAATATATACAATTGCTCGTCAATCATATGAGCGACCATTGGCTTGAGGACCATTGAAATATCATGATCGTTGATATGCTTCAAGAATACCCGTCAGTCGTCGGATCCAGTGGAGCTACACGGAGGATAATCCCAAGAGTTAGTTAACACTCCAAAGTAGAGAAATGACTTGAACCATTGGATGCAGAGTACATGTGGCAGGAGGTCAACATTTCGCTGACTGGAAAGTCAAAGAGAGGGGTGCTCTATATTTTGAAATCATGATAAGATGAGGACCGTTAGATTCCGAAATGACATGTGGAGGGGATCCACGGTTGTCAGAGAATCAGGCACCAGGAGATTGGAGGTGAACAGTCCTCCAAACTCACAAAATGAGAAATCACGATAAGATCGTGACCATCGATTTCAGAAACGACAAGTGGCAGAGGTCCACGGTCGTCAGAGAATCAGGCACTGGGATATTGGAGGTGAACATTCCTCCAAACTCATGAGATAAGGAATCATGATAATATCGTGACTGTCGATTACGGAAGAGACAGATGGCAGATATCTATGCTCATCGAGGAAGCAAGACAAGTTGACAAACCACGTCAGCAGAGAACGTCGTTTAAGGACACGTGGCACAAGTAAGACACTGACAAGTGTCAAGTTGATACATCATTTTAGGTACGTGAAAATCATGAATATGAATGACATGTGGCAACTAATAGGCTTGTGACACGTGAACACGTGACGTCAACAAGTTACGTCACAATGAGAATCCCAAAAACCCATCAGCCGTCGGATTAAATCCGATACCCGTCAACCGTCAGATCGTGTTAAAGTGGAAGGACAGGATAAAGCTACAAGAGATGCATTGCAGAATGTCATATCCATTGTATTTGAGCCCTAAGACTGCCCGTCGTTGGATCCAGAAGAAGAAGAACGTTCTTTCCATGAAAGATGAAACAGGATTACAAAGTTCTAAAATCAGGAGGATCGTCCATCTTCAAGAGTGACACGTGGTGAGCGATTATCATTTCGCTGACTGAAGTCAAAGGAAGGAAATCCTCTAACCTTCCAACTCCTGAAATGCGAAATGAAAAATGACTTTTGGTGTAATCCCTTGATCATAGCCATTGGTCACATCAAGAGAGCATAGAGGAAGGAGCTAGCCGAGTTAAGCTCCTTTTAGGAGATCACAAGTCGGGAAAAGCGAAGTGACTCGCAGTCGATCACTCCATATGAGAAATTTCATCAGGTGTCAATCTCATCAAGAGATTCAATCATGACCGTTGGAATGATAAACGCTCAATCACTTGTTTGGTATAATTGCCTAAGCGTGAGGTCACCGCCATTGGTCATATGGTAAAAAGGTTTAAAGGAACAGAATGTAAGTTGCTTAGTTGGTAAAGCTTGTGGTTCTGTGATGCATAGTCATATGTGATGGTTTGAAGGAAGTGCCTCTGCAGAAATTGGTATCTGTGAATATAACATAGAATCCATATATGATCAAATATGGTCTATTGGTGAACCAAGAATGCAACAGAAACATGAGTACGAACTAATGAGTCGATCCATGTCTGTGATCAACTCATGACAAAAATGAACCGATACACAATCATGATTAAAAGAGAGTTAAATCATGAAAAACATGAATAATGAATGAAAAGGAAAAATGATATTAATTAAAGTTTAGATTATCATTTTTAATGAAAAGGTTCAATGGTTCAAATGAAGGGACATGATGTTTTAAATTTCCCACCAGTTTGAAGATTATATAAATGAGAAAAAGTGGTGAGAAGAAGGTGTCTTTGTGGTTAACATTAGAAGATCAAAAACAAAAGCAGAGTCCAAGATGAAGAACTATTTGTCCTAAGGTGCCTGTCAATGTCTAATTGAAGATCAAGAACAAAAGAAGAAAAGGTAGCACTTATGAAATCCATAATTTGATAAAGAAGACCATACAAGTAGAGTCTGCAACAAACAAGTAGAAATACAACAATGGCTGTATGAGTCAAATTCAGTGAAGTACAGAAGAGAATCAATTGCATTATAACCTAAGGGTGTTTGGGTGGTGCAAGGGCAAGTTGGAGCCTGCAGAGGAGTTGGTGCTTCCTTGTCAGTTTTAGATGAATAAACACGGGCCGTAGCCTCCTACCAGTTGGTGATGGTGAACATAGGGAGTTGGTGCTTCCTTGTCAGTTGTGGTTGACTAAATAGGGGGTTGAAGCCTCCTACCAGTTGTTTCTGGTGAATGAGGGTGTGGGTGCATCCTTCTAGTTGTAGCTAGTAAATGGGGTGTGGAACCATCCTTTCAGTTGTAGCTAAAGAAACTTGGGGAATGTCTCTCCATTAAGTTGTAGCTTGAAAATAGTTTTGTAAAAGAATATTTTATTAATGAGAAAATAGTTGGTGGTTTTCCCTGTTGGGTTCCACAATAAAATCTTGTGTTCATAAGGGTTTGTTGTTCATCATATATTGCTTAATTGAATAATTAATATGTGTGCTTAAATGTAGGAAATAATGATTCACCACCACCCCGCCCCCTCTCAGTATTGTTGGATATTCCATCATTTATGGATTGCCATGCATGAAAGAGAATTGGAGATGGCGTTCTTCAAATGCTTACATATGGTTATGCATTTAAGGAAATTGCTGCAAAATGGCCAGAATTTAAAGATGAACATCGTTATGTTAGGCTTTCATTGGAAACTAATAGTGTTTAACCATTTGGAGAGCTTCGGTCTATTTAATCAATGTGGCCTATTTTTGTTATCAACAATAACATTCCTCCTTGGATTTCAATAAAGAGGGAGCCCATAATGTTGACAATGATTGTTCCAGGTATTTGTTTACATTAATTTTTTGAATGTAAATTTTGCATTTGTCTTGTTTTTTGCATAATATCTTTTATTTATTTATTTACGTATATATACATACCATGGTAGTAATTTTGTTAAATTTCAAACAATTAGGTAAGAACGAAGTTAAATATATGAATGCGTATATTGAGCCTCTTATAGACGAGCTACTAAATTTATGGAAGGGCATCACTATGTATGACATATGTAAACCAATTCGACCGAAGATATTTCAATGTCGTGGAATACTTTTATGGACAATTCATGATGCCCAGGGACTAACACATTTTTGTGGTATGTAACGTTCCATATTGCACACTTGAATAGTATATAATAAATTGAAGATATCATGCATGTTGTTTAAACAATCCTTTCATACATTAATTCACATTAATCTATATGTTGCAGGTCTTCAAACAAAGGGTAAATTTGCATGTCCAGTTTGTGGTCCTAAGATGAAATCTCGCCGGTCAAAAGTTTTAGGAAAGGAGGTGTTTGATTCTCTAGAGGTGTTTGTTTTAGGAAAGTTTTTAGGAAATCTCTAAGAACGATAAGTATCGTACTACTGAAAAATATATTTTCAATGGGAAACAAGAGACTGGACTAAAACCACAAAGAATGACACCTCGCCTATGGAATTTGGCATGTGACATAATTAATCCTCGAGGTATGCATTTTGTTTATGTTTCATAAATGTAATCATGTTTTGAAATTTTATTTTAATTATTCAATTTATTTTACTGAATTTGATAAATATTGTTCTGATTTTTTTTATTGCTTCATCAATGTCGTCGTCGTGAAGGTAGTAATAATGGGATTCCATGAGGAGTGATATGTTATCCCACTCAATTCATGAGTTTTCCTTACTATAAAGAGCTAAAAATAGTTCATTTGTTTGATACAATGTATATCGGGAAGAATGTGACAGAAACATTATGGCGAATCATAGACGACAGGAGGGATAAAGAAAAAATTGACAAAATTTGTAATGACATTCAGGAAGCCAATCATACAATGCAAAGTGTGATTCGAGCAAATAAGTATGGAGACCAAAATAACCTTCCATGGTTATTAACAAAGCAACAAAGAAATGGTGTAAAATATGTCATTCAAAGAATTAAATTTCCCACAGGTTTTTGTTCAAAAATAAAGAATATATTAACGAAGAAAGGTGAATTTGGTGGGGTAAAAACACATGATTGACATACCTTAATTAAGGTAATTAATAATTTTAGTATTCATATTTATATATATATTTTTTTGTTTGTTAATTTGTGCGGGACCTGTTGGTTACGCGATTAACCTGTGGCTTGAGAAACCACGACTCAGGGGCATCTAAGCCATCAAAATCACCCAGGGATCGCACTCGAACTGAGCCACACCAACCCTTAACATGGTTGGATTTTTTGTCCCCGTAGGTTTCGAACCGGTGACTTTAACATCACAGAGTGGCTTAACAACACACTCCGTCACCGACTGTCCTACACCTCGGGGACAAAAAAAGTTGAAGGACATGGGGGTGGGCTTTGATCCACTTATGTGTGCATGGGTCACGATACCATTTATTATAGTATCTCTGGGTGCAACCACATGTTCGACCACTAACTCAAGGTGTCCCCATGGCTCCAGGTAAAGCCCTCACGAGAATTGAACCTTGCCCAACGGTGAAAAACTCCTCGCTTTCCACCATTGGATCCAACCCCTTTGGGCGTAATCATATTTATATATTGGTCGTATACACTTTTTTATATTTTTAATTTTTTTTGGCTAGTTTTGAAACAAGTAACGATTCATTTTTATTGTTACAGTATGTTCTACCTCTATCTCTCCCAAACAACTTTGAAAAAAATGTCAAAGAAGTTATATATGATCTTGGAAAATACATGAAGTAAGTATCTGCAATATATATGCAAAACATTTTCTCAATTTTTTGTTGTACTAAATGACATGTGTTTTACTTGTAATGTAATATGTATTAGGTTTTGTTGAAACACATTATTTTCTTGCGTCATGATCTGTATATGGTTGTCATTGAAATAAATCCATGAAGATGATATAAAGTATTGGAAGAGAGAATTTCCTCGGCTAATGTGTGAAATAAAAAAGCATCTACCTCCAACATTTTTCAATGCACAAGAACACTAACTCATACACCAAGTTGAGGTGATTGAAATGTGTGGGCCTGTACACACAAGGTCAATGTGGATGGTGGAGAGGCACTTGAAATCATTGAAGGCTTTGGTTAGACAATGAGCACGTCATGAGGGTTCTATGTTGGACTGATATATGGTATATGAATCCATGGTGTATATTAGTCAGTATCTTCCTAAATTAGCAGTGAAAGTTATGGATGCAGTGGATTGCATTTGGGATGTGAACTCCATCAAAAAATTTCAAGGGGAGTAGTTGTTGGGGAAAGGTAGAATGAAGAAAGTGGGAGGTAATTAAATTGTGGATATTTGTAATAAATATATTTTTTTTCATTTTTTTTGTGTATATGATCATACTCATTTAATATTTATTCTTTCATCATTTATTAATATTTACCATGGTTATAACTAATATTTAATATTGGTGAATTGTGATTTTTTGATCAGCCAACTGCTCAAGATTGGGATCCACTAAATTTATACATATAAAACAATCTTGTCTGGATGAAGGTATGGATTGATAGATGTAAACAACATTATGGCGGTAGGTTATCATGGAAAGAATTGTCTGAATTGGTTAGAAAAGCTCATCGTAATGGAGATTTTGATGTTACGCAGAGGGAAATAGATTTAGCATATTGTTTGAAAGATGGAAAGGAAACAAAATTCACCCATTTTCTTCATGTATTTTATATTATATTAATGTGACTGTAGGTGTGTTTTTTTCATATTATACTTTCCAAGTTATATGAATTTGTTTATTATTAATTGACAATGCATATTTTACATATCTTGCATATTGAAGTTGAAACACCACAAGGCTATGTGGTGCAATGGCCTTAAATTTCGCATCAAAAAGTTGGATTAAACCAGGATAATTTTTGATGATGGGATAACTGCAGTATTCCAGGTCACTAATTTTTCCTCTAGGAGTGACAGATCGCCTCTAGAATTTGAAATAGATACTATGGGTTTTTGAATGATATAATTGAGTGAGACTTTAATTCCTTCAAATTAGTTTTGTTCGATGTCAAATGGTATAGATTACAAATGCATGAAAATTATGAGGAAATAACTTTTATTCAACATGCAAATGGATTTACGATGATTAAAACAACGATTTTTGAAAAAGAAAATGATCGTTATATTTTTCCAAGTCAATGTGAACAAGTTTTTTACTCAAAGGTTCCATGTAAGAGGGATTGGTCATTTGTTATTAGATATGATCCAAGAGGAAGGACAATAAAGTATATTGTAGATGAAAAAGATGATATTGATGTAGAGCTAGAGAAGGAAGAATATGGGTCGACAGATGAAGAAGACGAAGAATATGAACTAGGCGTAGGAAAAATGCACCCGTTCTTTATGAAGATATGCTCGAAAATGATATTGATGACAATGATGATATCATCAATCCTTTCAGCATTGTTTTTGAACTGAATTTTGATACATATGTCAAGTTGGATGATCAAGAAGAAGATACAGAAGAAGGATGATACAAATGTTGTGTTGGATGAGGTACGCGACTAGATATTTTAATTTGTATGAATTATTCTCTTTAAATAATTTTTTATGCGGGTTAATTACATGTTTTTAAGTTTTATTTCATTTTTTGATATCCTATGCTACATGTTGTTAATTTTTGTTGTAATCAATATTAAGAATTGAATACTTATGGGAGGGTTGTTCGAGAAAAGTTCCAATTGTTTTACAATTGATCAACAAATATTTACAAACCAAATTAACCTATAAACCAAACTAAACTAAATTAACCTATAAAATAACCTTAATTAATGAAAACAATACTCAGATTGGTGATACAAACATGAACAATGAACAAAAGAGGCACAACGGAATAGAGATAAATCTTGAAACAAAATGAGACGGTAATTATGAATTCATACACACACGAATGAATTGTTATAAAACACCATAATTCATTAATGAAGATATTTTCTTAATGGAGGTTAGGTCATGAAAAGGGGTCAAAGAAGACATGGTTGTGTGAGAATTGAAAAGGAAAAGGTGACCAAAGAGAAGACCAATTATATATAGGAACATGACATGTTTTGATTACTAGAATAAGTGTTTATTCTCATCAACCCCGAAAAGTGACCAGTTAATGGGGCCAACATTGAAAGTTTCTCAAAATTTTCCTCTAGTCATTGAAATCTAACATGGTTGCACTAGATGCATGCCTTGATAGTATGAGAGGGTTCCAAGACTAAAATATTACTCATATTATACCCACATAAGCGAATAGTTTGTAATTGGGTGGCCAATAAGTGGAATATGGTAAATAGCTTAGATGACAGAAAAAACCAAGGATAAGATCAAATACCTGAGGAATCTTGTGCAATTTTTTGATTACTTGTCTATCGAGTATTAATGTATTTTGAAAAACTTGTGATATATTCCATAAATATTTATCGTGGTCAGGTCATGAAAAGGGGTCAAAGAAGATATGGTCATGTGAGAACTCAAAAGGAAAAGGTGACCAAAGAGAAGACCAATTAGATATAGGCACATGACCAGTGTTGATTACTAGAATAAGTGTTGATTCTCGTTGACCTCGTAAAGTGACCAATTAATGGTGCCAACGTTGAACATTCCTCAAACTTTTCCTGTAGTCATTGAAATTTGACATGGTTGCACTAGATGCATGCCTTGATGGTATGGGAGGGTTTCAAGACTCGAAGATGACTCATATTATACCCAGATAAGTGAATGGTCTGTAAATGGGTGGCCAATAAGTGGAATATATTCAATAGCTTAGATGAGAGAAAAAATCAAAGATAAGATCAAATAACCTAAGAAGCTTGTGCAATTTTTTGAGTACTTTTCTATTGAGTATTAATGTTTTTGACAAACTTGTGATATACTCCATAAATATTTATCGATTTTAGGTCATGAAAAGGGGTAAAAGAAGACATGACCATGTGATAACTGAGAAGGAAAAGGTGACCAAGTAGAAGACCAATTAGATATAGGCACATGAAAAATGTTGATTACTAGAATAAGTGTTGATTCTCGTCGACCCCGTACAGAGACCAGTTAATGGGGCCAACATTGAAATTTTCTCAAACGCTTCCTGTAGTCATTGAAATTTGACATGGTTGCACTAGATGCATGCGTTGACGATATGGGATGGTTTAAAGACTCAAATATTACTCATATTATTCCCACATAAGATAATAGTATGTAACTGGGTGGCCAATAAGTGGAATATGTTCAATAGCTTAGATGAGAGAAAAAATAAAAGATAAGATCAAATAATTGACGGAGCTTGTGCAATTTTTTGAGTACTTGTCTATCGAGTATTAATATGTTTTGACAAACTTGTGATATAGTCCATACATATTTATCGAGTTTAGGTCATGAAAAGGGGTCAAAGAAGACATGGTCATGTGAGTACTGAGAAGATAAAGGTGACCAAAGGGAAGAACAATTAGATATAGGCACATGTCTAGTGTTGATTACTAGAATAAGTGTTGATTCTCATCAACACTGCAAGGTGGCCAATTAATGGGGACAACGCTGAAATTTTCTCAAACTTTTCTTGTAGTCATTGAAATTTGACATCGTTTCACTAGATGCATGCCTTGATATCGTACCAAGTACAATATACAAATTCACAACATCATGGAATGAGGTTGAACTATAATATCAATTATTACACATGTAATTAGTTCAATTATTAACATTAATATTATATGCTCTTTCACAACTACTAGAGAATTTCTTCGGAATCATCTTCATTCTATTTATCATCCTCCTCATCTTCATCACCATCCTCATCATCAATAAAATTTTCCTCATTGTTGTTGATCCTGATCATCGTGGTCAACATCCTCTTGATTAGGATCAATGGAATAATTAGTGCTCCCTTCATGTGAAATTCCAACAAAGTTTTTCTAAATAACTATAATGACCCCAATTTTGACCCCTGGAATGTATTGGTCATACTATGTATAAAATGAAAATGTGTGGTTCTATGACGAAATTCTATCCATGTGCACCAAAATATAATGATCTTATGTTGTAATTGTGTAAATGAATTGTAAATATTCCTAGTGAAAAGATCAAGGACAAGGCCCGACTAATGAATGACTAGGCATGCATGCTCTAATTATGAATATGTATACCATGTCTTAGGTTTTCCATGGTAGGATTAAGATTTGTATATCATGTTGAGTATAAAATGGCCCAATCTAGTTGTTGAGAGCATGTGAAGGAGAGGTGTTATGATTCCACTAGAGGGGAAGATGCAAGGGACTCTATGGGAAAATGTATCCTACCTTGCAAAGTGTTAGCCTTAGGTATCACCCATGTGCCTTAAATGAAGCAATCCACTTCTATTTACTCATTAAACCAATCATTGAATGCATGCAAGAGGTTGGTGAGGAAAGCATTGAATGCATGCAAGAGGTTGTTGTCATTAAACCTAAATTAATGACAACAATACTCAAATTGGTGATACAAACATGACCAATGACCAAAAGAGGCATGACATAATAGATATAAATATCGAAACAAAATGAGATGGTAATTATGAATTCATGCACACGCGAATGAATTGTTATAAAACACCAGAATTCATTAATGAAGATATTTTTGTAATGGAGGTTAGGTCATGAAAAGGGGTCAAAGAATGCATGGTTGTGTGAGAATTGAAAAGGAAAAGGTGACCAAAGAGAAGACCAATTATATATAGGCACATTACAAGTTTTGATTACTATAATAAGTGTTGATTCTCATCAACCCCGAAAAGTGATCAGTTAATGGGGCCAAGGTTGAAAGTTTCTCAAACAATTCCTCTGGTCATTGAAATCTAATATGGTTTCACTAGATGCATGCCTTGGTGGTATGAGAGGGTTTCAAGACTCAAAGATTACTCATATTATACCCACATAAGCGAATATTATGTAAATGGGTGGCCAATAAGTAGAATATGGTAAATAAGTTAGATTAGAGAAAAAATCAAAGATAAGATCAAATACCTGAGGAAGCTTGTGCAATTTTTTGATTGCTTGTCTATCGAGTATTAATGTGTTTTGACAAACTTGTGATAGATTCCGTAAATATTTATCGATGTTAGGTCATGAAAAGGGGTCAAAGAAGATATGGTCCTGTGAGAACTCAAAAGGAAAAGGTAACCAATAAGTGGAATATGGTCAATAACTTAGATGAGATCAAAAATCAAAGATAAGATCAAATAACTGACAAAGCTTGTGCAAATTTTTGAGAACTTGTCTATCGAGTATTAATGTGTTTTGAAAAAATTGTGATATAGTCCATAAATATTTATTGAGGTTAGGTCATGAAAATGGGTCAAAGAAGACATGGTCATGTGAGAACTGAGAAGGAAAAGGTGACAAAAGAGAAGAACAATTGTATATAGGCACATGTCCAATGTTTATTACTATAATACGTGTTGATTCTCGTCGACACCACAAGGTAACCAGTTAATGGGGCCAACATCGAAATTTTCTCAAACGTTTCTTGTAGTCATTGAAATTTGTCATCATTCCACTAGATGCATGTCTTGACGGTATGGGAGGGTTTCAAGACTCAATGATTACCCATATTATAACCACATAAGAGAATGGTCTATAACTGGGTGGCCAATAAGTGGAATATGGTCAATATCTTAGATGAGAGAAAAAATAAAAGATAAGATCAAATAACTAACGAAGCTTGTGCAATTTTGCAAGTACTTGTCTATCAAGTATTAACATTTTTTGACAAACTTGAGATATAGTCCATAAATATTTAGTGAGGTTAGGTCATGAAAAGGGGTCAAAGAAGACATGGCCATGCAAGAAATGAGAAGGAAAAGGTGACCAAAGAGAAGACGAATTAGATATAGGCACATGACCAGTGTTGATTACTAGAATAAGTGTTGATTCTCATGGACCCTGCAAAGTGACCAGTTAATGGGGCCAACATTGAAAGTTTCTCAAAATTTTCTTGTAGTCATTGAAATTTGACATGGTTTCACTAGATGCATGCCGTGATGGTATGGGAGGGTTTTAAGACTCAAATATTTCCCATATTATACCCACATAAGAGAAAGGTCTCTAACTGGGTGGCCAATAAGTGGAATATGATCAATAGCTTAGATGAGAAAAAAAATCAAAGATAAGATCAAATAAGTTACGAAGCTTGTGAATTTTTTCAAGTACTTGTGTATCGAGTATTAATGTGTTTTGACAAACTTGTGATATAGTCCATAAATATTTATCGAGGCTAGGTTATTAAAAGGTGTCAAAGAAGACATGTGCATGTGAAACTAAGAAGGAAAATGTGTCCAAAGAGAATACCAAATAGATATAGGCATACGACCAATGTTGATTACTAGAATGAGTGTTGATTCTTGTTGACCTCACAAAGTGACCACATAATGGGGCCAATGTTAAAATTTTCTCAAACGTTTCCTGTAGTCATTGGAATTTGACATGGTTTCACTAGATGCATGCCTTGATGGTATGGGAGGGTTTCAAGACTCAAAGATGACTCATATTATACCCACATAAGCGAATGGTCTGTAACTGGGTGGCCAATAAGTGGAATATCGTCAATAGCTTAGATGAGCAAAAAAATCAAAGATAAGATCAAATAACCGATGAAGCTTGTGCAATTTTTTGAGTACTTGTCTATTGAGTATTAATGTGTTTTGACAAACTTGTGATATAGTCCATAAATATTTATCAAGGTTAGGTCATGAAAAGGGGTAAAAGAAGACATGGCCATGTGAGAACTGAGAAGGAAAAGGTGACCAAAGAGAATACTAATTAGATATAGGCACATGAGAAGTGTTGATTACTAGAATAAGTGTTGATTCTCGTCAACCCCATAAATAGACAAGTTAATAGGGCCAATGTTGACATTTTATCAAACGTTTCCTGTAGTCATTGAAATTTGATATGGTTGCACTAGATGCATGAATTGACAGTATGGGAGGGTTTCAAGACTCAAATATTACTCATATTATTCCCACATAAGAGAATGGTCTATAACTGGGTGGCCAATAAGTGGATTATGTTCAATAGCTTAGATGAGAGAAAAAATAAAAGATAATATCAAATAACTGACGGAGCTTGTGCAATATTTTGAGTACTTGTCTATCGAGTAATAATGTGTTTTGACAAACTTGTGATATAGTCCATAAATATTTATCGAGGTTAGGTCATGAAAATGGGTCAAAGAAGACATGGTCGTGTGAGAATTGAGAAGGAAAAGGTGGCCAAAGAGAAGAACAATTAGATATAGGCACATGTCATGTGTTGATTACTAGAATAAGTGTTGATTCTCATCGACACCGCACGGTGAACAATTAATGGGGCCAACGTTGAATTTTTCTCAAAATTTCTTGTAGTCATTGAAATTTGACATCGTTGCACTAGATGCATGCCTTGATATCGTACCAAGTACAATATACAAATTCACAACATCATGGAATGAGGTTGAACTATAATATCAATTATTACACATGTAATTAGTTCAATTATTAACATTAATATTATATGTTCTTTCACAACTACTAGAGAATTTCTCCGGAATCATCTTCATTCTATTTATCATCCTCCTCATCTTCATCACCATCCTCATCATCTATAAAATTTTCCTCATTGTCGTTGATCCTGATCATCGTGGTCAACATCCTCTTGATTAGGATCAATGTAATAACTAGTGCTCCCTTCATGTGAAATTCCAACAAAGTTTTTCTAAATAACTATAATGACCCCAATTTTGACCCCTGGAATGTATTGGTCATACTATGTATAAAATGAAAATGTGTGGTTCTATGACGAAATTCTATCCATGTGCACCAAAATATAATGATCTTATGTTGTAATTGTGTAAATGAATTGTAAATATTCCTAGTGAAAAGATCAAGGACAAGGCCCGACTAATGAATGACTAGGCATGCATGCTCTAATTATGAATATGTATACCATGTCTTAGGTTTTCCATGGTAGGATTAAGATTTGTATATCATGTTGAGTATAAAATGGCCCAATCTAGTTGCTGAGAGCATGTGAAGGAGAGGTGTTATGATTCCACTAGAGGGGAAGATGCAAGGGACTCTATGGGAAAATGTATCCTATCTTGCAAAGTGTTAGCCTTAGGTATCACCCATGTGCCTTAAATGAAGCAATCCACTTCTATTTACTTATTAAACCAATCATTGAATGCATGCAAGAGGTTGGTGAGGAAAGCATTTCGTGTAGTTATGAATGCATGGGACTAAGTACAAGTGTAAGAGTCCCATGTTTCCTCGTGCTAGAATAAATGTCATACCTAGATTAAACCTTCTCATTTCTCCTTTGTAATTCATTCTAGAAGGAATTCATGTTATGGGATGCTCACTATGCATGAAAGTGCATTGTTTTTGGTGCTCCAAGTTATTGATGCAAGGAGTGTAGTTATGGTTTGGGAAACTGTAACCTTGGGATGGGAGAATGAATGAGAGAGTGCATTGTGAAGAGAAAATCCAAAGACCCTAGATGGGTATAAAAGTCTATAAGAGAGTGTAGAGGGTGAGAAACCTACAAATCTTGGAAACTTGTGTATTTTTTGTTCATAGATGTTTGAGAATCCAAGTAAAACTCCCACAGGAAAAACAAAAAAAAAAGCAAATAATAGATAGACACCTTTTGCGCACACTTAGAACATTAAATGGGAGGAGGATTCTTAGGGACTGTGAAGAAAAGAAGGGAAGGTCTCCATATATCTTTGAGGAATCATGGAGAATAGAGGGAGGCATATTTTCCCTAGTGTTGTGTGTGAGGTATAGGTAGAGAGTTCCATGGATGGTTGGAGATCTTGAGTAATTACGTGAAGTGTTCTAGTAGGAATTGTTTACATCGAGAATTGTTCCTTCACATATGGGTTGGGTTGTGAGATAAATAACATCAAGAATTGTTCCTTCACTTAGTGGCCTGATATTTGAACATGGTGGTGGCATATAATTTGGATTCTTATGGTTGGATATAATGTTGCTTGTATGCAAAAAGTTTCATGGACACATTTCATTGACATATGCATATTTTTGTGTTGTTAATGAATATGCAAAATACTTGGTCATTTTTTGTTACGGTAAATCTTAGAAGTGTAATTGATTCCATGTCTTTTTGTGTGAATGATTCCATGCATTTGGGAATGAGAGCACCATGAATCAATTATTTTGAGATCATACATTTCATTATATTTCATTCACTTACATTGTGCATGCAATGTTATTATTTCCAAGGAGTTCATCTTTATTATTCTCTATTGAATGGGTTTGTGGAAAGGTTGGATTACAATGCTATTACTAGATAATTGATTCCCTTACCATAAACATTGACTATGTATAGTGTATCATGGTGTGAGGGAACCATGGAATTGAGTATCAAAACGCCCAATTATAGAGTTAGGTTGAATTGTTATTTATTGGAAAGGTTAGTCCTAGAGAGATCATGACCATTTTTGTTTTTGTTTTTCAAAGGATATTAGATTTTCCACACTTGGGACATGTGGCATTGTCCTATTGGTGCAATCCATGAAACATCATTATTGTGGAGATCACAAAACCCAACCCACTGTGATATCACTACACATGTGCAAGACTAAGGGCTAGAAGGAGATCATTGAGTGTGAAACCGAGAGAGAAAGAAAGGATCGCTCCATTTCTATATGCATAGTCCCTTGGAGATCGAGTGGTAAATCCATTTGTTGACTCAACAACATCCTTAATAGTAGACCCAAATCTACGAATGACAACTATTCCTATGTATTTTCTATAGCTCTGATCACCCATGATAATATTCTCTAAGTAAGGACTTCCTTCACAAGATAGTTCTCAACTTCTCTCTTTCTCCCCTTCGCTCCTCACCATCCATAATTTTTTTGGTATTGTTAAGGAGATAGATTATGAGGGAAAGGAGATAGACTGTGAAAGAAAGGAGGTCATTGAGTGTGAAACCGAGGGAAAGGATATAGGGTGTGAGGGAAAGGATATAGACTGTGAAGGAAAGGATATAAATATTGAGGGAAAGGAGATAGACGATGCTCATGGGACCAAGAATGGAGAGTATCGGCTCTGCATTTGACTTTGTGTAGAGTTTTATTTTAGGATTTGCACCCATGAATTCATCAGAGATCACTATTATCCCTCCTGCAAATAGGAATCCCTAGATCGAGTGACAAATGAGACTCGATGGCCTAGACCATCATTGCCGCAAAAAATGGTAATTTATTCTACTAGTTTTTTATATGAATTTAAATTTTAAAATGGGGTTTATGGAATTACCATCAATTTGCGGTCTATGCTTGAGAGGAAGATTACAATTGTCGCCAATATTAGAGATAGCCAAAAAAATTGTTAGATGGATTTCACCTGAATTGCAATGATTAACAAAGAGATCAATTGAGACATCCATAAATAGGGATTCCACATTGTTAATGAAAGATGGTTTCCACACTCATGATGAGAGATGGAGAAAACCCTAGAGCTTTGATCATGGCCAAAATGAAGGGCCACTCAACTCTATCATATGCCTTCTCAAAGTCAATCTTGATAAACAATGAATCTAGGGTGGGCATCTGAGCCCATTCCATACCCTCTCACATATCAATAATATTGTTCAGAATGTACCACCTCTAAATGAAGCTAATCTATTCAAGTTGAATGATATTAGGAATTATATGTTTTAGCCATAGATTTGTTTCTTTGGCTAGAATCTTATAGGAGGCATTGAACAAAGTAATGGGTCATGAATTAACAATTACCTCTAGGTCCCCTACTTTAGGGATAAATTCAATATTCCATGTGTTGATTCACTGAGAGAGAGATGGTGCAAGGACTCATTATATACACAAAGTAGCTCAAGCAAAAAAATCCCAAGTAGACTTGTAAAAACTCAGAAGAATCCATCGAGTCCAGGGGATTTGTCATCTGCCATTTCATCAAGGGTCATGGCTAGATTGATCAAGAATAGGGATAACTCAAAGGATGACCTATTATCTTCCTATAGATTGTATCAAAAAACACCCAAAAACTTCAAAGTATCCTCGCATAGTTATGGTGAGAAGCATTGACACTAGAAGACCATATTGTAATGATCCACATATTTGTGATCAATCTCTTCTTAGTCATGTGGCCCAAGGTTTTTATTAGGTTAGATATGTAATCCCTATCCTCCTTATTGTTTATGGATTTTAAGAATTATTTGTTGGGCCTATAATCCAACTTGAGAAAATGAAATATAGCATGCAATTGATCACCTCTTGCACAACAAAAATCCTCCACTTATAGTAAATGGCATAGTTTTGCAACCTGGGCTTGCTTGTCTTCATCCTAAGGGTTGATTCGACACTTTCCATGAGCCCCTACAGTTCCTTACTCACAACATAGTTATAGTTCCCACCAAATTTGGCAAGTTTCCTTACATGCCCAAAAAGGCCATGGTTTTGGAAATAACATTCTCACATGAGGTGATCCAAAAAAAATCCACATTTGTCTCAGTGATAAGGTTCCACACTATGGGGATGCAAGCTAGACAGTTGGGTCTTTTGAGATGTGAATCATTCAAATGTAGTAGGTCAATTCCATATTCACTCTTTCAACTTCGAGAGAGAGAACCAAATGGACTAGTGGTCAAATAGAATAGTAATTCCCCCAAATGCACTATGCATCTCCTCACTAAGTGAAAGTAGGAGTTATGTTCCATAAGGATATCCTTCCAGCATCTACTAAATATACTTAGTTCCTTTACAAAATTTTATCCAAATTAAGTACCAAATCTCAAAAGAGTCTTTTCTCCAATTCTAGTTAGGTACAAAAAGCTCATGTTGGGCCTTTATATCTAGCGAGGATTATTTTTCACCAATTGCTCCCTTTTCTCAGTGGCTAGATTTTGATAACATGCCTTTAGAAATATAATGATTACACTGTAAAGTTAATTTAAGGCACTCATTTTTGTTCCTTATATATGCTCTTTTGGAGGTGTTCTCGTAATTCAGATCACTTCTCACAACATTCAGGAAACAAATCAAAGAAACTTCCAAATAGAATCAAATGGAGATATTTATGAAGGATCTCCAAAATTTGTGGTTTTACATATTTGATTTGACAAAGATTCTATTTCGATTGCTATGGATGATCACGTCCGAGTGATATATTTATTCCAGCATATCTTGGAAACATGCACAATGTTTTTATCTATCATAAGAAAACAATTCGTCCACGCATGACTTCATTGGGGAAAATTTTCTTGAATAAGAGTATTGATTGGTCATACTTTGAACACATGGCTTGAAATGGTCATAAGAAGAGATAATACAAACTCCAATTACGAAAAGAAAAGCAGTCAATATATACATATCTTGCTCTATATTGCACGTGCCAACTAAGATATATTACTTTGGAATGAAATTGGGTTATTCAATAGAGACGATGATGCATAATGTATTTGGCACGGTGTTAACTTGTATAACTTTTGTTTTAGTCATTATATAAACGTTTTAAGTTTTGACATTTTTATGGGTGATATAAATTTTGATGAAATGACAATTTTTTGTTGTTTAAATTTCATTTATGAATGTATAAATGAATTCAACATACTGAAAAACCTCAGAGCACTTGAATTATATATATTTAACCAAGATCAAACAATTTCCGACCAAAATAATATGTCCAAAAAACTCTGAAAAGAACCAAAACTTAGAACGTTTAAACTAAGACTTTCTTTTATCGGTACAATAATTTATAACCAGTCATCAAAATTTTCCCTTCACATTGTTCCAAAAGAATATCTTTCAAAGAGATCCGCAGGCTTCGACGAAGGATAATAATTTTTGTTTTGTGAATTCTGTGGTGTGCCCTCCACACTGTCAAAACCTTACAAATACCTCACGTTCATCTTCATGGTTTTCTCCAAACAAAGATCTATTGAATTTACCGAATGTCCTAAATGGAACTTCGACAAGGGGAATGAAGGCCACTATGCCTTCTTGCATCTACACTAGATGCTTATGTTTGGGTAGTGAAATATTGTTCATATGAAAACAATTCATTAGAATAGTTTTGTTTAAAATAAGTGTTTTATCTATGCAATTTAATTATGTATTTTGTATAGGACATTGGCTTACTTTTTCTCTCATTTGATGGTGTTATAGGACGTACAAGAAAACAAATATTTTTCATATCTATCTTCATTGAGTGAGGGAATTTCAAGTAGAATAGAGGAAAGTGAGACATATAGTAGGTCTAATAAGCGGAGATCAACTAGAGGTGAGAATATTAGAAAAACATTTCATAGATGCATGGAATTTTTTCTTGTGAAAGGAGGATCATGTTCTTATGATCATGAGAGAATAGATGACATCGAGGTTTCCTTGAGGTACAAACATATAGTGAAACAATGGGTACCCAAGGATATTCCTGAAATAAACAATGATTTTTGTGTAAACCAATGTATATACTAAATTGTTTCATCATCATTACATGGTTTGGGGATATTTTCCATGGATGGCATAAAGGTTTGTTACGACAGATCAACTGAATTGATGGAGTATATCAAACCCTATTATATCTACAAATATTGGATACGACTAGTCCAATATACAAAAAGTATGTTAAGATATGGCTTGGCTGCAAATTATATACAACTAAAAGACAATGATAAAAATAAAGGAGCAACTATCTGTATTGACGGAAGGCCAAAAGCAGCGGGTAATATTGCAAGGTTTATAAACAGTGCATGACTCATGACCACAAATAAGAAACCCAATTGTGTATTTGAGGGGCATGAAGGAAACTGTGTATTCGTATGTGCAATAAAATCAATAGATGTAGGGGAAGAGTTATTGATTGATTACAATTTGAATCGAATAGATACAGACATTGCTATTATGGGGGCAGTACATATAATATTTTACCCAACCTGTAAGCAATCACTCTTATATTTTATTATTCTCATTATGTTCTTTAGTCACTCTTTACTTTTATGTTTTTAGCATGCCATGTTTTTGTCCCATGCATATTCATGAACTAAATTTATTTCTCATACATTTAAATTTATTTCTCATGAACATGATTGCGGTTCTAATTTTACTCTAATGTGGAATGATGATTGTGGTAAATCAATAGCCTCAAAACAGGTAAATGAACAACAATTTTTGAATTGCATTTAATGTACATTTTATTTCTGTGGTGATCGGTTATTTTATTTGCTTACATAAATGAAATAACATTTATTTTGCTGAAATATGTAGTCGGTGGGAAATGATGTTGATGATGATTCGCTCGGTGAAATGGATTTCTATGCATCCATGAACCTATGGTATTAATAAAAAAAAATATCAATAAAGCAAACATGGAACTGACTTGCTTGTTAGACATTCTAGATCAAACTCCTGAAGTCGAAGAAAGGATCAGAGAAGTTATGAAAAGGATTAACACATATAAGGTCATAACCATAATTTCAAGTGGTTTTATTTTTATGTCATAAGATCAATTATGAAATCTTGGTTTTTAACTTTTACATTATCTAAATGAAAAAATATTTTCTTTCTTATATAGTTCTTTTTTAATCATGTTAACCCCGACATGCATGGTGTCAGTAGTAGTGGCACTGTGATGCAGGAGCATCGCCCACGTCAAACGAGCTAGCGAGAGAGAAGAGGACATCTGGACGAGCCAACGGATTTATTTTTGAAAG
>SNQJ01S0164650.1:0-21183 GCA_010110895.2 Picea sitchensis | reverse complement strand
TATGTTGATGCTACCGGGTGAATGGTATGTTTTGTGCTCAAGACCATTACCTATAATACCTCCCTAGCTAGGAGTGAGTGTTGATATTATGGTAGTTGCGGGAGGTATTTACCTCCACATGTAAACCTGACAAAGATAGAATACTCCGGGAAGCAAGAAGAAACCCTAATGAGTTGGTTAATAACCCTAGAAGACTTGTCAGCTCAAGAAGATAATTTATATTAGGTTATTAGCCTCCAAGAGAAGAAGTTGGCTAGAAATAATATTATATAATGAATAGACAAATACCCAGAATGAGAAGTCGGCCTTGGCAGTTATCCAAAATTAGTATAAATACAGGAGGCCAATTCTCATTCTGGCAGACAGTCTCAGAATTGCAGAGTAGCACTTGTGCACACTGCAGTTGCCCAGTTTCTGCACAGGTTTGGAGGAGAGCTGCAGTTGCAGCTGTTGCAGCTAGCAGTTATGCTTGGACTATCTCTTGGCTAGGGTTTGGACTATTTGATCAGCTCTTTGTGATGCGCAATCCTTGGGGAAAGGTGCGCTACCCTTTGTTTGTCTATCTAGCCTAGGGTTTGCTTCCGAAGTGATTCTTTGTCAAGGTTAAGGTGCTCAGAGGGTGGATTCGGCCTATGGTTGGGTGACAAGGGTATTATCAATGGTAAAATGAGCACACATCTTTCATATTCTAACAGTTATTTCTTTGTTCACAATTTTTCTGACAAAGAAAAGATCATCTTCGCGCTCCTTAAGGCTCTCCCCCATGTCAAACATTGGTGGGAAACTTACTGGGAGCAGAGTTCCACAGAGGAGTCTGGAATATATGGGGCCAAGCCCACTTGGTATTTTTTTGTGGATGCGGTAAATGAATAGTATTACCCTGTTTTCAACTATGAGGACCAGTACATGAGATAGACCACACTGCAGCAAGAGAGGGGCCAAGCAATGCTAGAGTTCACCAATACCTTCCATACCTTACGCACTAAGCTGGGTATCAAAGACTCCGAGCGACATTTGGTTCTGAAATACCGCAAGGCTCTACATAGATACATCCAAACTAAAATGGATTTTCTGGACATCTCATCAATCGGTTATGCTTATTGATATGCTATTAAAATCGAGCAGAAGTTTAAGCACCAGAACAAACAGGAGTTCGGATATGCAAATTCGCAACAAACAAAGTATGAGAAAGATGGTCCTAACAAAAAGTCTCCCGAAAACCAGTCCAAGCCGCAAGAAAAAATGGGTCATGGGAAGACAAAGAGGGACACCAAAAAATGGTGCGATTTACACAAAATCCCCTGGCACAACACCAACAAATGTCACTCAAAACAGTCATTGGTGGCCGAGATCAAAGACAAGGAGTCGAACCCTGATTTAGAATCTGATTTTGAAACTACTGGTAAAAGATAGATCATAGAAGCAGACCCCACTACTATTGTCATGACTGCAACAATTCAACTAGAATAACCAACAGATCCAGAAGAGGGGGAGCACCTTTTTCATTCACAGATGTGGGTGAAGGGGACCACACTGCATTTTATTGTTGATATCCAAAGCCAGAAGAACCTCATCTCAGTAGAGGTCGTCAAGCAGTTGGTATTGTCGACAACACCACACTCGCAACCATACATTATTGGGTGGCTTCGCCAAGGACGAGATCTTTGTGTTAGCCACCAGTGTTGATTTTCATACGACATCCAGCCCTTCAAGGATGAGGTATTATGTGATGTTTCCCCATTGGATGTTTGTGATGTTCTCTTGGGCCATCCATACATGTGGAGACGCCATGTTGTTTATGAGTCTCGACCCCGCAGTGTCATTATTTCTCTAGGGGGTCATCTCTACAGAATACCAGGGGTAGTTCTGACTATTGTTCCACCTAAACAGTGCCACAAGGTAGTATCTCATACTATAAAATTTAGCTTATTCACAATTTGTTCAAAAGGGGAACAGAAGGGCACTGCAACCACTACAGCCTCGCCCTAAGCACCTTCTATCCAACAGAAGCAGGTCGTCGAGGTTGCAGCAAAGCACAAATATTCCTTGTGCACATCGTCCCCTCATGTATCGCGACTTGTTGAACAAGCCCAGCCTCAACAAGTTCGTGACAGACTTCCACAAACTGAGCAGCGTGACGTCTCCATCAAGGCAAGCAACTCACCAAGATGCAGATTCAACAAACGCTTTTCCCTCTCCCCCGGGAACTCAACGCAATGGAGACCATTTTTTCCTAAGGAGGGAGGATTGATCCAGGTGGATATCGGTGGCCACCCACCTTTTCCAACTGGCTCAAAACAGTTTTCTAGCAATTTACTATTTTTAGCAGTTTTAAACTTTCGGGGCCATTTTGAGGGCCTAAATGAAGTTTTTTCAGGATTGAGCTTCTCAATGATAGTCGAAGGCATGATTGAGCCCCCAAAATGAATCTCCTCGATGATACCTTTCCAACGCGCTATCATACACCTAAAACGAAGATCGTATGCAAAAGTTATGACCTCGAGAAGTTGATGTACTAACTTACCCAAACGGGGCCCACATGACTTTTGGCATTTCATCTCCTAGGGTTAGGTTTTTGGATGTCTGTTGTTTTTGGCATTCTGGTTTATTGTAAAAAGACCTTCAGAGCCTCATTGTAATCATGTTCTTACGAGTGCGAGTAGTCGTCACATCTCTTCTCATAGATAAGCTGCCACCATTCTAGCGAGTCCTTCACTCTGTATTTTTACAGCCTTTGTACATTTATTTTATTAATAGAAATCATGCATTACTGTATCTCTATGTTTATGGTTGCATATATGATACATTTCTGTTATATTATTGGATATCCGCATTATCTCTGTACATTTCTTTATTATATCTCCTCTCTCATTTCATGCCGAAAATAATTTGGATCACAGAGGTAGTCAGGTTGGCCTATTGGAATGGATCTCCTTTTGATGGGTGTGTAGCTATTCTCTAACTAGGTATTGACTCTTGGATAATGATTCATTAGGGGAATTGCCTTAGTTGCTAGAGAATATTCATTCATTCCCTCTCGCATCAAGTAAAGACTTCAAGGCCATGTTTCATGACACAGGAGTGATTGGGGTGGATAAGAAATGTTTTAGATCTAGTGTTGGAGTGACTTATGTGGATCAATCATCTCCTTCTACTTGGAAACAATTTTTCTTATGTGGTTGATCTCTTAAGGTTCAAAATATTCTGGCAATACAGTTCATTATCTTAAAATAAAATTAGATCCTTCCATATTAACATCTGCCTCTCTACCAAGATCAAACACTAGAAGTTCAAGTCATCGTGAGTGAAGATAATTTTAATTTTTGAGGACTTTATGTCATGACCCTACCCTTAGCAATATGCGATTGTTGTTTCTCGTATTTGTTTTGATCATAGTTATAAGATCTTGATCATTATGGCATTGCTTTTGATGCGCTATGGCGACAAGATGCTAGAGGATATGGCTTGGTTGTAAAATGGTGTATATCAACATTTATTATTATAATTTGGGAGACATTTGAGCGATTTGTAAGATATTTTGAGTGGTTTTTCTGAATTAATGAAAAAACTTAACTTTTTTCTTAGAAAAATAAATAAATAAATAAAATCAATAAAATAGTGTGAACCACAATTCAATCATGATTTTTTAATATGGACAACAATTTCCCATTGCTCTTGCTATAGATCTGTCTGTTAACCGTTCCCCTGTTACGAAGTCCCATCAAGTTTCACTTCTAGTTGATTCTGAGCAGAGTCTGTTAAATTTTGTTTCCTCTCCGTCGATGTCCTTTCCGGAAGTAAATGTTGTTATTCTGGGTTGTAGGGAATCAGAAGATAACGATTCATCCCTGTCTGATGTACTAAACTCTCTTCTTCCTTTCATACATGACCAAAAGTCATGTATTCCATTACCTGTTTATCTAGGCAAAGCAGTGTTTGAAGAATCTAATGGTGGGGATAAACCTGATACTATTGTCTTTCACATTGAAGGCTCTGGGAAGGCATTTGCGTGGTCAAGAGGTTTAAGTATAGAACATTCTCCTATCAAAACCCAGAGCTCTCGCAAAAAACTGGCAAGTGGGGCTGGTCCTTCTTGTGAACCTGATTTTTCCGCTAATGATAGTGGAGCACTTAGAGAAATGAAGGCCCTAGAAAGGGAAAAGTAATGATTATATTGTCCGTAAATATTAGAGGGGTAGGGGGCACCCTTAAAGCTGCATCGTTTCATCGTTTATTGGATAGAGTTCGATCGAAGATCATCTTTTTACAAGAGACCCTTGTTAATGAACATAAAGCAAGGGATTTTGTGAATATCTTTCGCCCTTCTTGGGTTTCTTTTGTTGTAAATTCCTTTGGTACATCGGTGGTTTGTTAGTCACCTGGGATCTAATTATTTTTTATTTAAAACCATTTCTTTCTTGTGGTGGTATTTTGTTGTCCGACAAAGTCATTTCAACTCAGAAACAACTCTCCTTTCTTAATGTTTACGGGTCATGCACGGACATACATGCTTTCTAGGATAACTTGGCCAACAATGGTATACTGTCTCTTGATAATTTGATCCTTGCCGATGATCTTAATATTACACTATCATCAGATGAAGTATGGGGAGGTTCTAATTCTTCTGGTTCATTGATAGATTACTACAAGTTATTGTTGCTCTCAAAAAATCTTGTGGATTTACACCCAGACAAGGTGGTTCCAACTTGGTGAAATGGGTGTCACGGGACTCAAGCTATTGCTAAACGATTGGACAAATGCATTATCTTTGAAGGTTTTCTATTTGTTAGTGGTCTTTATCGCTCTAGGTGGAGTATCCTTTCATATCGGATCATGCTCCAATCATTTTACAGTTGGAAACTTCTTCGATGTATAGAGCCTTTCCTTTTAAACTAAATCCGCTCCGGGTACTGGAGGAAGATTATAAAGTTTTAGTTTATCAGGTATGGAGGGATCCAAAACACAATACTGAATCAGGATGCCATCGCATACTAGTATGGAAATTAAAAGATTTAAAAAGAAAGACAAAAGAATGGGCAAAACAGAGAGAAGGAAATATCCAAAAATGTATGGTATCATTAGAGTCACAGATTAAAGATAATTTTTTAAATTTTGTGGATGATTACTCACAATTGGATCAAGAAATCCTTCTTGGCAATTTGGAGCTAGAAAGGAACATGTTGCTTAAAATAAATGAAGAAAAATGGCGACAGCGGAGTAGAGCGATATGGATCAATAATGGTGATCGTAATACAAAATATTTTCATCATTTTTCTAATCACTGACATATTCACAAACATATCTGGGAAATCAATGACGATGAAGGCAATAGTTACTCAGATCAGAATGAAATCAAGGAAGCGACCACTCAGTATTTCAAAAATTTCTACAAAGCACGATCTGATACCTTTACAAATGAACAAGTTCAAGTAACTGGCCTTTTCTCCAGGATGGTAGTTGATGAGAAAGCAAGTACTTTATTTGAACCGGTTACTATTGATGAAATTAAAGATGTCCTAGCCATGCTCAAAAGAGATAAGAGCCCTGGCCTTGATGGCTGGACTATGGAATTTTTTACAACCTTTATTGATTTGGTTAGTGAAGATCTTGTGAAAATGATTGAGGAATCTAGGAAATTGGGGTATGTAACAGGAAGTTTAAATTCCACATTTCTGGCATTAATTCCTAAAGAAAACAAGCCTTCAAGTTTTGGGGATTATAGGCCTAATTCCTTATGCAATCTATGTTATAAGTTGATTTCCAAAGTCATCGCAAATCAGATAAAGCCTATTCTATCTAGTAATATCTTGGAGGAACAACTCAGATTTTTAAAAGGGAGAAGGATACATGATGCTATCAGTACAACACATGAATGCCTCCATAGCATTACTAAAAAGAAATCAAAATCCTTAGTTCTCAAACTTGATTTGAGAAAAGCTTATGATTGCATAGATTGGGATCTTCTCCGAATGATTTTAATTCAAGTTGGTTTTGACATTCAAATGACTAAGTGGATTATGAGTTGTGTAACATCTCCTACTTATGTAGTGTTAATCAACGGTGAGACCACAACTTTCTTCTAGAGTGGTCGTGGATTGCATCAGGGTTGTCCATTTTCCCCATTATTATTCATATTGATAATGGAAGGACTCAATCTGCTATTAAAAAAGAGCAAAGAGGAGAAATTTTTTATTGGTATCAAAGTCTCAAGGTTGATAAATATACTCCATTTATTTTTTGTGGATGATGTTTTAATTTTGACAAAGGTCAATCTACAGGAGTGGCAAGAGATAGAAAAACTCATTGTATTATTTTTCAAAGCTACTGGTCTTCAAGTTAATGTGGAAAAAACTACTCTGCACTTTGAAGGACTATCTGACTCGGATCTTACCCCATTCAGATCCTTTCTTCCATACACATTTTCAGCATTGAACTTGGGTTTTAAGTATTTAGGTTACTTTTTAAAGACTAGTGCTCAGCGGGCATTGGATTGGAGTTGGCTAGTAATCAAAATTGGTAAAAAGATTGGTCACTGGTGCAATAAGTGGTTATCCGTGGGTGGTCGTTACATCCTTCTCAAAACTGTCCTGGAAAGGAAACCAATTTATTGGATGTCTTTGGAGCTTATTCTGTGTTCTATTATTAATCAGATCTATAAATTAATGTTTAATTTCCTATGGAAGGGGAATAGTGACTCCAAACACTATCACCTATGTAGATGGGATGTTTTATCCCGTCCGAAGTCATGTGGCAGCTGGGATTTTCACAACTTATTCCATTTCAATTCAACACTGAATGCAAACACTCGCTGGCGTGTTCTTACTCGAGATGGCATCTGACATAAAATCATTAAGGATAAATATATTCAACATACAACCATTGTGAATTGGCTTAGATCATATTCTTTCAAACAGAACTATGCCTCAAGGATATGGAATAATATGTTAAAATATGTCCATCTTATAACTCACTGGCTTAGTTGGCTCTCGAGTTCTGGTCACCGTATTTCTCTGGGTAGAGATCATATCTTGGGTTTGAGGGACAAATCCTTCCTTTCTCGGGATCTTATCGATCATCTTCGGAAAGGAAAGATTAATGTCCCAGCACAAGCAAAGACAACTCACATTTCTGTTGATTATTATGGGAATTGGTTCGAAAGCAAAGATTTGGGTTTGAGTGGTAATTTAGCAGAAGAATGGGATATTTTTCGTAAATTTCTCATAGGAGATGGTGTATTTATTAGGGACGCTCTAGATCAATTACTGTGGACAGGAGGTAACTCTTCAGTCATTTTATTAGTTAAAAATGCTTATTTGGCTCTTTACTCAACTTTTGATTTTCAGTTTATGGATTGGAGGCATACAATTTGGAAATGAGATATTCAATTAAATATCAAACTCTTCATTTGGTTGGCATTGGAACAAAAAATATTAACTTGGGATATCTTACAAAAAAAAGGATGGGAAGGCCCTAGCCTGTGTGTTTTGTACAAAAACAATAGAAAGGATATCACTTATCTTTTTATTGGCTGTCTGTTCACTAAAAAGATATGGGAAAGATTCAAGTACACTCAAAATTTTAAGAGGAACTGGGAAGGTAAGACTTTTTCTAACTGCTTTAATAATTAGATGAAATATAAATCTGTGTCTCCTTCTCTTGCAACTATTATCTGTTGGTTTATATGGAACGAAAGGAATAGAGCAAGTTTCAACAACTTGGCCCCCTCTGTCCACTCTGTGATCATTAACGTGTTGGGACTTTATAAGCATAAGCCCTTGACTCAAATTCTTTCTCCTATAATAGAATGTAGGGTCTTGCTCTCTGTTGGATTTTCTTTAGCCTTTTTTGATGGGGCAACCCAGAGTAATAAAAAATGTTGTGGGGGGAGTTATAAAAACATTTGATTCACTTGTTTATAGATGGTATCTAAATGGTGGCGAGGGAACCAATACAAAGGCGAAGCTCTTGGGTATTTGGGTGACCCTTACCTTAGCTACACATCTCTCTCTCTCAAAGATCCAAGCATTTGGTGATTCAAGAGTGATTATAGATTGTCTAAATGACAAAGGTCAGCTGAAGGCATGCACTATAGAAGGTTGGAAAATTAGAACAAGAAGCCTCATAAAGAATTTTTAGGATATCAACTTTCACCACATATACAAAGATTTTAACAAAGAGGCAGATCAACTATCCAAAGTAGCTCTTCATGAGCTTGAAGGTAAGATATCCTTTTATCTTTAGGAACCTGGAGGAGCAAGTCCCATGAAACATTTGTCCACGTTCTGATGGTTCTATCTTTTTTGAGCGAGATAATTTTTATTTTTTGTTCCAGTGCTCTAGAAGGATTAGCTAATAACTTGCTAAAGGTTGTGATTTTGTGTTGTGGTATTTTGATGATGAAATATCAGTGATAAGACTGATTGTAAGAAAAGACTATTTTGACTGTCCTTTGATTCAAGCTTATTATCAGTCATATCGACTGGGCTTATGGACTTGAATGACATTATGTTAAAACAATGATATCTGAATATAATTTTGAGCTAATTTTCATTTGGAAAAAAAAAACTCAATTCTAATTTCTCATTGATAAAATGAAAATGTACAATGAGATAAAAACAAGAAAATTAACACCACATCCATATTTATCTATCATCAACAATCAACTCGTTTACAATATTAGAGTAGTATACACAATTATTCATTTCTCCTTTGTTCATGTTAGACACACAAATTTAGAGATAAGTGCGAGATCCATATTATTCATTCATATGATACACATATAAGTACATTGATGTGACCTTTGGATTTGTATTCTAAGAGGTCGATTGGACTCCCTATAATGTTTTCTATCACTCCTGACTTCTCATGTTCCCTCACAAGTGAATAATACAAAATATCATAACTCTAGATGGATTAGGTTTCCAACATTCCCCCCCTTAATCCGAAGGGGTGTATGTGATACCAATAAGAGAGATGAAATCTAGAAGTGAACAACTACAATATGGAGGTGGATAGCTGTGAATGGTTGAATATGCTCTCTGAATTTGGTGGTTTTGGGATGACCACAAACAAAAAAGCTAGTAGAAGTTGATGTCTTCTTCTAAATGGTGGTGGTGGTTTAAGGAAGAGCACAAACCAATTTTGGTGGTTTACGGATGACCACAAACTCTAGAACTTGTCTCTAGGGATCAATGGTTCCTGGAACATTTCCTAATTTAGCTAGAAGATAGAAGATGGTGTCTTCTGCTAAATGGAAGTGTTCTCTAATGATGGTTTAAAGATGACAATAAATTGTTCTGTAGTAGAAGTTGAATGTCTTCTACCAAGTGGAGGTTTAAGGAAAACCACAAACCATTGTCTAGCAGAAGTTTTAAGTCTTCTACTAAGTGGTGGTTTAAAAAAAACCACAAACCAATATGGTGGTTTTGGATGATCACAAACCAAATCAAGTTTGCTTGTCACTCTCTCTTGTTACTGTTCGATTGATAAGTCTTCGAAACTTGAATCCTGACTATCAATCGCTGATGTTGTTCCCCACTCTTAAGAACAATGTGAGAATATGAAAACCCTTTCACTACAAGATGCATCAATACTCGATAATGAATTCTTTGGTATGAATGATTTATCTTCTTGATTGTTGATGACCATCACCAAGAAGTGATCCACCCACAATGGTCCTTTTCTCTTGCATATTTCTTTCTATTAAAACATATGTTTGAAGGATGATTGTGCTTTCCACAATGATCACAAGGATGAAGATCGAAGAACTGATCTTCCATGTGGCCAACTCACTGATAATGTTGGCACATCGAAATATGCTCTTGAACTGGAGCAGGTGAATATGGAATTTCTTATAGCAATCCAACACTATGGAATTGGATCAGTTTGTTATAATCTATAATATTAAAGGTGACTTCCTTTTCATATATAATACCAGTTTTGTGTTTATTGATTCTGATTTATTCCCAAGGTCTAATGATTAGCTTGGAAAGAGGAAGTTGAGCTTCCTCTGTATTTGAATATGAAGCTGTCTCATTCAGTTTCTTCTGCATTAGTTGTTGATCTGAATCATTCTCAAGTTCAAAAAGATAATTGTTCTAAACAAGGACTAGTTCAGAATGAAGATTCTTTTGTTGTATTCCTTCTTCTTAGAGATGTGATTAAAGTTGGATAAATTCAATTTTTTCCTATGAATCTTGTAAACAAGTTAGAACATCAGTGAGAGTTGCTATGTCAGTTGTGATTGTATTGTCCATATAAGAGAGTATTATAGTTTTAAGTAACTCTAATATTCATCAATTCGAGCAATAGATCATACCTCACAGGGTTTCTTGCAACTCTACCCTTTAACAATCATACTCAAAAATAAAAATAAATCATGGAGGGTGTAAGCTATTATCGAAAATGCACATGTTTACAAAAAAAACACAAGTAAACTTACAAAACAAAACTATTTTCAAGTATACCTGGAGTTGAAATGTTCTTCTCGTTCTCCAAAGAATTGACAACTTCTCAGCCCTTTTTTTAAAATCCAAGCATCGAAATAAACTAAATATTTACCCCTTGAAGAGTGTGTTATCGTGCAAACAAGCAATGCTTTCAAAAAAATCGGATGGGTATTTAGCTTCTAAATAGATGTTTCACGATTCTTTCACAAGAGGGGCATCCTCATTTCCTTCTACATCCTACTTTCCAACCTTAACATTAAGAATCACAATGTTGCCAACACCACCCACTAACAATCCTACAAAACCCTAGTAGAGCTGTGTAGATTGCTACATATAAAAAAGTGTGTTCATCCTCTAATTGCATGCCACCAAAGATGAAGAGGTTGTCAGTCAAGATGAGAAGACTAGAGGGGTTCTCCACCCACAAAGAAGAAGGAGGATATTGTATTTGATTTTTCAATATTCTTTGACCATAATGCAAAACGACGAAGAAGTTGTCGGTCAAGATGAGAAGACTAGAGGGGTTCTCCACCCACAAAGAAGAAGGAGGATATTGTATTCGATTTTCCAATCTTCTTTGACCATAATGCAAAACAAATTCAAGTACATCAATATCAGGTTGAAATTGTATGAATTCCTCCATGCAACGATCCAATGAGATCAGGTCACACTTGGAGTAATATCCCACCAACTCTTCTTTTCCAATAATAACAAGACTCCATGTTGAACCTTATGGTGCCAGAGACTACAACGAGCTCTCTTGATTGCAAATCACCTGTCATTTATAATACAAATTCAAAACAAAAATAGAAATGGATTTCAATGACAATGGCACCAGTTTCAATGACAATGTCGCTGCCATCCGCACTTCCATATAAGATCTGAGAAGGTCAAAGATGAAATGATAAGATCCGAGAAGGTCATTTCCATATAATATCCATGGTTCGTGTGGGAATTTTGAATCCAAGCCACTGTCTTGATGTCGTTGTGTGTGGTCCATGTGAAGGATTTAGTCCTATTTGCCAATCTAGTAGGCCTCGTCTGTGGGATCTTCAAATATGGGTACTGAAATTAGATATGATATTGAGGATTTTTTTTCTTTGGTTTGCTCTTTTAACCATTGGAATAGAAACTTGCCTCAATCCAGTCAATTTTTCAAACAATCTGGAGATATTTCACATATGGAGTTCTCATCTCTCGAACCTTGAAGATCATCTCTCTTTTTCGATGAATGCACTTTGGTGGGAAAGTTTAATGAGCTATGACCAAGTCCCAAGGCTATGGAATCGTAGGTATTGGAGCATTGGTTCCCTTAGATCAAAGGTACAATCATATCTTTTGTTGTAGGTAAAGGTTATTTCATTTTTACTTTTACAAGCAAATTGGAGAGGAAAAAGATGGAGAGAATAGCGAGGAGACTGAGGAAGAAGATGGAGAAGATAGCGAGGAGTTGGAGGAGGAAGAAGTGGAAGTTGTAAAAAGTGGAAAAAAAATATCATGTCATGAGAATTATGTTCCAAAAGTGTAGTCTCGTTCCTACCCTTCTAAACCCTTTTCCTTTGCTAATGCTTTGAAAAACTCTGCACCAAAGCCCTCCTTTACTCTTACAAGGGGAAGGAGGTCTAAAAAGGAAAAGGTAGCTCATGGGGTAGGAAAGAATAATAGCTTGGAAAGTGAGGAATTCACACCTTTTGGTCCCCATTGGAAATCAAGAGGGGTTAGAGAAAGTCTTAGACAATAATGTTTTGTTTCTATGTAAACCTTTGCAATTAGTTTGTCATAATCTATTCATGTTCTCGGAGATTTGGCATTAGAAATAGGAAATTGTTTGTTCTCGCCTCCATATGCAGTGGAAGGTTGAAGAAGTGTCTGTGTCTGGAAGCCTAAGAAGGTGAAGCGTCATTTGATTATGTGCATGGATGTGGGGTTGGAAGAGTCTTGCAAACTCTCCCTCTGCGCGTTGGTTGGGAGGTTTGTGTATAAGGCCAGGATCAATTTACCTTTCAACGAGTGGATGCAGATTACTTGGGTTCCACTCATTGGATATTCGCCTAAGTTGTTGACCCTCCCGCACGGGTTGTTTGGTTTGGTTTTCAAAAATCCATAGGATTCTTCTTTCATCCTTGATAGATTCTTTGAGGGTGGAAGCATTATGTTGAAGCATTGGCGCACGCGCTTTGACCCTACTACTGAATATTTTAGTTTCCGTCATGTATGGGTCTTACTAACTAGACTGCCAATCCAACTATGGAATAAAAAATCCCTGAAGGCTATTGGGAACATGCTAAGTCGGTTCTTAAAGGTTGATGAAGCGGGGTTTCTTTCAATGGACAAGTGAATGGCGAGGGTCCTTGTTGAGTTGGACATCCATGTTGGTCCCCTGGAAATGCTAGAGTTGGAATGGCGCGGAAAAGTTACTGTCCAAAGATTAGACTATTTGGGTTTACCATTCTGATGCTCTATTTACAGACGGATGGGTCACCTGTGCAAAGACTATCATTTCATGATAGGGGTCTCTGACTCCGAGGAATCTTTGGAAGCTTCTACAAAATATTTTTATATGAGCGAAGCAGACTCAGAAGAGTTGGGCATCTTAGCTGCTGGGAGCGCTGAAGATACACCTGGTCCTATCTTAGACACCTTCATAGGTAAGCTAAAAACTTACTGCCCTGCTTTGTATTTTTCGCTTTCATCATGGGAATGTGATTTACTGGACAGTTCTTTATCGTCACTTTTTCCTCCTTTAAAAGTAGTGGTTTCAGGGAATTTGGGTACGACAGAACCTGGTGGTACATATACTGTCCCTGATAGGACTCCTCTTCACTCGGTATCCTTAGATACTTCAGTCTCCTTACCTAAAGAACCTTCTTTGACGACCATTGTGGCAAGGCTCGATATTGATTCACATATTTTTTGTCTCTTGTGGTGGAACAAGTTCTGGAAAATGTGATAACTTCCTTGGTCCTGACCTATAGGGAGGCCACTAGTCCTATTCCCTTACTGACATACTTGGGCTTGGAATCCATTCATGGAGAGGTGGAATTTGGAGCTGCAAAGGCAAACACAAGTTTAGGGGAAGGTTCAGGGAAGGACTTAACATGGGCACAGGGATTGGGTTTGGAGTTATCCCCCATTAAAACCAGGAGTGCTTGAAAGAAGATGGGGAAAACTCCTTCTGTTGTTGATCAACATTTATCTTCTACTCATGATTTGGGGGTGCTTAGAGGCATGAAAGCCCTTGCAAGGGATAAATCATTATCCTCCTCTCCTTGAATATCAGAGGAGTGGGAGGTCCCCTAAAATTGCCCTCCATGTGTAGAATTCTTTCTAAAACCAAGTTGGATATTATTTTTCTCCAAGAGACCTTAGTCGCTGAGGAGAAGGCTAGAAAATTCATGAACATTTTATGTCCTAACAGGATGATCTGTGCAGTCAGTTCTGTAGGGAAGTCGGGTGGACTTCTGGTGGCATGGAATCCAATTTTTTTTTATTTAAATCCTTTTCTAAGTGTTGGCGGGATTTTATTGACATGTATTCGACTACCTGACAAAATAATGATTTATTTTTTAAATGTTTATGGCCCGTGCATCGGGCACAGATAGTTTTGGGAAAAGATGGACACAAAAGTTTTGTTATCACTCGGTGATCTTATACTAGCAAGGGGCATGAACTTTACGACTAGCACAGAAGAAGTATGGGGTGCATTGGCTTTAACAGATCCCTTGGTGGTTATTTTTAAAGAGCTTTAAAAAAAATCATCTGGTTGATATAATCCCTGCGGAGGTGGTGCCAACTTGGAGAAATGATAGAAGTGGGGTGGATGAGATACAAAAAATATTAGATAGAGTGTTTGCTTCTGATGCTTCTCTACTTGCTTCAACCAGATATCGATCGTGGGTGTAATTTTCGCTTATTTCCAATCATGCACGTGTTATTTTTCAATTGGATATTGGTTACATGTCTGTAGCTCATCCGTTTAAATTTAACTCATCATGTTTACGAGAAGAGTCATTCGCTGAATTGGTTCGGGAAGTGTGAAACACTCATCGGGATTATGAGGAGGAGGGATCTCAAAGGAGTCTGGTTAGGAAGTTGAGCATGCTAATAGCTCGCGTGAAGGTATGGATTACTGGAAGGAAACAAAAGGAACACCAAGTATTTGAAAACATTGAAGCAGAGATTGCCCTTCTTATCAAGAAAAAATTAAATGGTGATCACAGTATTGATCCTAATCCTCTACTGAAAACACTTGAAGCTGAATAGAATAAATCACTTCTGGCAGAGGAGGAATGATGATGTCTAAAAAGCAGGGCTACATGGATTCAATGCGGGGACAAAAATACAAAACAGTTCCATCAATTTGCTAGTTATAGAAGAAATAAAAAGCATCTGTGGCAATTAAAGGATGAGTCTGATCAGGTTCACTATGATCAAGAGACTATAAAGGATGAAGTGCAGAGATTTTTTAGTTCATTCTATCAAGATACGGGGCAAAATTTGATTAAGGATCAGTTTGCATCAGTTAGACTTTTCCTAAGAACAGTTTCCGAAGAAGAAGTTAAATTACTTGAGAAGACTTGTACTAGCAAGGAAGTTCTAGAAGTCCTAAAGGGTTTCACCAAGGACAAAAGTCCAGGTCCCGATGGGTGGACTGTTGAGTTCTTTTTACACTTCTATGAGATGGTTGCAAAAGATTTGCTTGAGACTGTTGAGGAATCCAGACTAAGTGGAGAGGTTATCAGGTCTTTGAACTCGAATTTTATTTCCCTTATACCAAAAGTCAATGGACTTGCATCTTTTGGGGATTTTCGGCCGATTGCTACGTGCAATCTTTGCTATAAGATCATAGAAAAAATCATTGCTAAGAGGATCATACCTATTATGTCCCATACTCTGTCAGAGGAGAAATTAAGCTTTTTAAAAGGGAGGAAAATTCCTGACGCCATTGCATCAACACAGGAGTGCCTTCACGGTATAAAAGAAAAAAAACTACAAGCTTTAATTTTAAAGATTGACTTAAAGAAAGCATATGATTGTATAAGTTGGGACTTTCTCCATTTGACTCTTATCCAATGTGGGTTCAGACTGCCTACGACAAAGTGGATCATGGGACGTGTCACAACAACAACCTTCGATATTCTAATTAATGGAGAGCTGACGAATTTCTTCAAAATTGGCAAAGGGATAAGACAAGGATGCCCACTGTTGCCTTTGTTATTCATTCTGGTGATGGAAGGGTTGATTTTGGCACTCAAAAGAAGCCAAGATGAAGGCACATTGACTGGTATAAAGGTTTCAATATTAATTAGGATCCTCCATCTTCTTTTCATTGATGACATTCTTATAATGTCAAAAGCCTCTCTTGATGAATGACAGGAGATAAATAGGATTTTGACTGTTTTTTGTAGTGCCACTGGACTCTTAATAAATGTTCAGAAGACATCTTTCCTCCACTTTGGAGTTCATCAAAATGTTCTGGATACATTAAAAGAATCCTTTCATTTTAATTTTTATGATCTTACTGAAGCTTTCAGGTATCTTGGTTACTATCTAAAACTTGACAGGTATAAGGTGGAGGACTGGCACTGGCTTATTGCAAAATTTGAGAAGCGGATAAACCATTGGTGCAATAGATGGATTTCCATTGGCAGCCACTTAGTTCTAATTAAGGCTATTTTAGAGAGCCAACCAGTCTACTGGACGACATTGGCTCATATTATGTCATATGTGCTTAATAGAATTCATCAAGTGGTCTTCACTTTTCTATGGTCAGGATGTAAACAAAAGAAGAGCTACAATCTATGTAATCGACAACTCATTACTCGACCAAAAATTCACGGGGTATGGGGACTAAGAAATATTTTCAGGTTTTGTAGAGCCTTGACTGTGAATACTCCATGGAGGGTGCTGATGATAGAAGGCCTTTGGCACCGCGTCATAAAAGACAAATATCTTCCATTTGGTTTTGTAGCGAGATGGCTACGATCGGTTTTAGTGGTGGGGGAAAAAGGTTCATAGACGTGGAAAAATCTACTCAAATCCATGCATTTACTACTGCATTGGATAACTTGGTGTCCAAGGACGAGTGAACCTATTCTTATTGGCAAATATTAAATCCTGGGTATGGGGGAAGCAACCATCCTATCTGATGACCTAATACCAATCCTTAATCAGAGAGGGGTTTATTACTTATATCAGGTTAGTTGTGAGCCACGACCAAGAATGATATGCTCAAATTGGATTTCAAGTGATGACTTGGAATTGGAGGGACAAACAACTTTTGAATGGAATACCTTCAGATGTGACCTTAATAAACTCTGGTGTAAAGTTGCAAGCGAGGCCAGATGTACTTAAATGGACGAGAGGTGACTCATCGGGCCATATAACAGTAAAAAATGTTTGTGAGGCCACCGAAGCAAAGTAATAGAATTTTGCTATTGTAGGATGGAGGAAGACACTTTGGTCATGGGAGTGTCCTTTAAAAATCAAGCTTTTTACTTGGCTGGTTGCCGAGAACAAAATTCTCTCTTGGGAGAATTTACAACATAGAGGTCATAGCGGACCGAGCCTTTTCTATTTATGTAAGAGTAGTAAGGAAAACACTTTACATGTGTTTGTAGAGTTCCCTTTCACGATCGTAGTCTGAGATAGGATTAAATCAGCCATAAAACATATTACAGGGTGGAATGGTACCTTTGTGGCATAATGTTTTAAAAACTGGAAGGCTCATAATCAATCCTATCCTACTTTGCCGACCTTCATTTGCTGGTATATATGCCTGGAAAGGAATTATGCTATTTTCGAAGATGGAAATCCCTCTTTACAGAAGGTGGTCTACAAAACTTTAAGTGTTGCGGGTGATTACAAAATTCAGTTGAAAGCTTTTGCCCTGAGGAAAATGCTTTGTTTGTATGTAGGTGGTGGCACTGTTGGATTGTTTGATGGGGCTGCTCAACAATCTGGTCAAAACTCTGGGGCTGGCGGGGTAATAAGGGTCAACGATCATCAATCTTATAAATGGTTCTTCAACTGTGGACCTAACACCAACACAAAAGAAGAGCTTTTGGGGGTATGGGCCCTACTTACATTCGATTCTTGACTATCAATTTCGGATTTACTTGTCCAGGGGGACTTAAAAATTGTTATAGAATGACTGCAGGGAAAGGGTCGTCTTCAGGTGGTCTCTCTGGAATGCTGGAAGGACAGGATCCTTGAAATTATCAAGCACTTCCGAAAAATCTCCTTTACACATATTTTCAGAGAAGGAAATCAAGAGGCAGATAGTCTTTCAAAATAGGCTCTCAAAAAGGATCCCCAAAAAATTGCCTACTATCTTTGTGAAGAGGGTCATGAGGGTCCTCATATGTTTCTAAATCTATTCTAGAAGTCTTGGAGCTGCTACATGGATCATTAGTACTGTGTCTTTTTAGGGAGTCTAACTGTCGTCTTTTTTGTGGAATATGTATTTCGATCCTCAATGATCTGTGTATTTGGGACCAGAGTATAAACTGGGGGATTATAGTCTTGTGTCTTGCTGTGGGGAATAAACTATTTTTAAAGGGTGTAATTGGCATATGATGGTGAATTAACATATTTATTATCAATTTATATTTAATATAATTATAAAGAAAAAATTTCCGTGGAAAAAAAATACATAGAAAACTAAAAAATATAAATTTTGTTGGATTGTAAATGATTTTTTACTAATAAAATAAACATTTTTTATAAAAATCTTTCCTATTACCTATAATTATAGTCATTTTGTCATCAACTTTTGAAAATTGTTAATATATTTTAACTTAGATATCAATAAATATATTTTATCCAATTTATTTAAAATTTGTATTTAATTTTTATTATCAAAATACACTACACTAACCCATCATTAAAATTTTTAAGAATTCAGTAGAAATAAGCTATACTATTGATTCACTGAACCACTAAGATTTTTAAAACTTCCATTTAATTTTAGATATAATATTTAACTATATTATTTATATAAAAAACTAAGTATTTAAACCAAAAAAAATTCAAATCTCAATATTAAATTATTTTTCTCATCAAAGTCTATCTCAAAGTCCAAGTCAATGTCTATGACAAAGACAAATAACCAGAATCATTATGTGATTTCGTTTGACATTAACACGCTTGACCATTAGGAAGGACCAAAGAAGTTTCCAAGCAATCAAGTGGGGAGTTTCAGCGTTTTTGTATTCACAATGTGTTGATTATTATTGAATTTTCTTTGTATAATTGTTATTATTAAAAATTATTTTTGAGGTGGTTTTGAAGAATTTTAATGTATTTGTATTTTGTATTTATTAAAAAGACAATTTTTATGCAAAGTTTAAGCTATGTTGTTTCACATTTTTCCATGACATTTCTATCTATTAAATGTGTAGAAGTAAATTAGTATGTTTTATTTAGGAAATTTCATTTATTAATATAAAATTAATTAAATATTCAATAACATTAATAATAATGAAGTAAACTAACTCCTTAAACTCGTTAAAACTTTTAATTATAATTATATATTATTATTATTAATATATAAATAAACTTTAACATCACATTATTTAGTAATTAATTATATCTAAATAAATGATAAAATATATGTTAATTAATATTAATATATTACTATATAATTAAAAACTTACATCCATTTTGGAAAATTCAAAAATGATTTCGAGGACGAGTGTGAAAACAAAAAGAGTACTCTAGGCCAGAAAATTTAGAGATGATTTTGAGGGCTAGTGAAAACAAGAAGAATATTCTATTAAAATTTCTAAATGTCAATGTAAGTGGGACCATAGAAGGACTTACGAATGAAGATCACTTTCACTTTGAAGTCATTTATGAAGAAAAAGATTAAGGTTTGACTATCACAATTTAGTGGAATTAAAAGTTAGGAAGTATTAATATAATATAATATAGTTTTAAAGGATTTAAATTGGCATTTAAAACAATAAAATATTAAATTTATATATTTGAGACAATATTAAAATAACTTTATCAAATATTGAATTTAAGTAATTTATTTGAAAATGAAAAAATAATAGATTGACTAGTTTGAAAATAACAAAACAATGGATGGAAAGGTTTTCGTTTTATTAGAGGTAATAACATGATCTTTTTCTTTATTTCACGACTTAAGAAACTTGCATGTAGTGATTGCATCACATCATTTGAGGTGTGATTGTAGAATTTACACAACCAATCAACAATGTTGTGATGAGTGATAGAGGTAATAACATGATCTTCTTTTTTTTTATTTCGTGACTTAGTAAACTTGCATTTAGTGGTTGCATCACATCATTTGAGGTGTGATTGTAGAATTTACACAACCAATCAACAATGTTGTGATGAGTGAGAAAATTGATTTAGATATATTATTTTTAACATATAATATTATAAATATTTAAGCAATTTAAGTAAAAATAAAAAATGAAAGGAAAAGGATGAGGGTTGAGGGAATGGTTTTGGGGGAGAGGTTTTTAGTGCACAAAAAATGATGCATTCAATCCAAAAGATTGGTGAGGTTCCATCTTTTAGAAGAATGGATTGTGAATGAAGATAAGGTGTTGCGAATAAAATTTTACTCGAGTAATTCCATGGTCTTAAATTGGACATCTCAAAGATGGTAGATGGGATAGGCTATTCCTGGGCTTTAGTGGCCAAGGGTAAGGTTCATATCTCTCCCTTGCAATGAGGGATTTTCTCCTTTTCTTTTAATAAATCATTAGATAAGGAGACTTTGTTCTCGGGTTTCCCTTTGAGTTATGGTCTTCAAGGTTGGTGCTAGTGCCCTATTACAATTCATTTGACTCAAATGAGGCAATGAAGGACAAGCTCTTTTTATGGGTGTGGCTTCTAGGTTTACCCCTACATTTTTATGATCCAATTTTTTTAAGCTAGTAGGGGACAAGTTGGGGTCCTTTCATGGAGTGGTGCTAGAAGCTCTATATCCAAAATGCACTTTTTGCATTTTGATCTTGATTTATACCTTAGGAGGGTTACCAGAGGAACTCATTTCCAAATGGGAAAATTAGAGTTGGAGCCAAATTTTGGACTATGAAAATCTTCCATTCTGATGTTAGATTTTCCATAAGTAGGGAAACTTGTTCCATGATTTCTCCCTCAATAGTGCAAGTCTACAAAAATGTTTCAAATTTTTGGTTTTGGGTCAAATCAAGTTTCGAAAGGTACTAGGGGAACTTGGAAGCAAATCATGATCAAGAATGGATTGGGGGCCTCAAGAAAATATAATGGGAATAAGGATGGTTTGGGGGTCTTTAATCTCCCCTCTTTGTTAGCTTTTAGGGAGTATTGAGGGTGAGAGATAGGACAAAGGCATTAAGTAAGGGTGGCGAAATTGACTTTCCTAGGTGTAGGTCAAGAGAAAGAAGCCATACAAGGCTTAGGGGATAGTATGGGAGGAAGATCAAATGGACTTGGTAGCAGATCGAGGCTAGACAGATCAATAACTATGAATACAATCTTTTGTGGAGCATATCAATCAATGGTAACTAGTGGGAATGAGGCAAAGGAAGAGGAGGGAATCTCATTCAATGGATGATCCGGATTATTTTCGGCACGAAATGAGATCGGAGATATAATAAAGAAATGCACAGAGATATCACAGATATTCAATAATATAACATAAATGTATCAAAGATGCAACCATAAACACAGATATACAGTAATACACGATTTCTATTAATGAAAGAAATGTACA
>SNQJ01S0164648.1:2946-17363 GCA_010110895.2 Picea sitchensis | reverse complement strand
AAAATAATAGAACGACCAACCCTTGGTATGATAAAGAATGTAAAATTGCTAGGAAATCCATTAGGGATGCTTCTAATGAGCCCTTAAAACTCGATAACATCAATACGTACAAATACCTAATTAAAAGGGAAAAAAAGTACTATATCAATAAAAGGAAAGAGGAACTTTCACAACTATATAAGATGGATCCTAAGAAGTTCTAGAGCCAAATTCTAAACCGCAATACTAAAGAAAATAATATGATTCTCTTAAGGGACTAGAATTCCTACCTTAAAATTCTTTATGAGTTCCCTAATGCCATGGACACCATTCCTATTGTCCCTACAAAGAAAGAAGTTTTTTCTTTAGATGACATAGAGTTCAAGGTTAAGCGGCTTGAAAATGGGAAAGCTAAGGACATTGAAGGATGCCAAGCTGAAATTCTTAAAATCGGAGGGCCTATCATTATCCCTCACATACACAAGGTCTTCAATTAAGCACTCAAACATGGATTCCCTAAACCCTGGACGTAAAGCCTCATTGTTCCTATTTTTAAAAATGGGGATAGAAACATTCCCTCTAATTAAAGGACCATTATGATTAGCCCGATTTTAGCCAAGATTTATGGAATTATTTTGGAAAATAAGATTAGCCTTTGGCTAGAAATTCACGGTAAAAGAGATAAAGGCCAAGCCGGGTTTAGGAGATATCATTCAACTGTCGACCATCTTGTTACCTTTAGGGTCATTGCAAAGGAGTTCTGTAATACTAAAACCAATTGTTTTTGTTGTTTTGTTGACTTTAGAAAATTTTTTGACATGGTTCATAAGAAAAACCTTTGGAATAGGTTGGAAGAGATAAAAGGGCCTCTCAAGTTGAGGGCCGCTGCAATAAGGATGTATGAGAACGTTATTACAAAGTTTAAAAACATTGAGGGATGGTCAAAAGGGATTAACTGCAATATCATAGTCAAACAAGGTTGTCCCTTGTCCCCTACCCTTTTTGGCATATACATTGACAAGTTAGAAGATTGCTTGGAAAAAGAAGGTTGTGTCGGCCCTACTCTCATTGTTATAGTCATCAATCTTCTTCTCTATGCCAATGATATCATTCTTATGGAAATGAGTCCCCATGATTTTGAAAACCAATTAAGAATCCTCAAGGATTTTTGCTTCAATATGGGTATGACTGTTAATACTGATAAGACCAAGGTCATGATTATAAAATCCAATAAGATCCCTTATGATACCTTCATATATGAAAAAAACAACTTGGAGGAGGTGACTTCATACAAATATCTTCGAATTGTTATTCATCACAAGCTCAATTGGAATTATAGCATTGAGAAAAGGATCATTAGGGGATGGAAATCTTATTATGGGTTTGAAAACAACTGTAAATTAGTTGATCTTTGGAGTTGGGATAAGAAGAAATTCCTCTTTGAGACTCTTGTTACACCTGTTATTATATACGGATGTGAAGTCTGGGGCTATAGTATCTCTCGTGAATCCTAGAGAAAGATAGAGAAAATGCAAAAGAATTTTATAACCTATAATCTCAAAATTAAAGGAAATATGCCCTATCGCATCCTCCTCTTAGAAACAATCCTCTCCCCCATTGAGAACATGGCTATGACTAGATACCGAATGTATAAAAACAAGTCAACCAACATGGAAGACAAGAGGCTTCCTAAAATTTCTTGAAAATCAAGTCATAACCACCATCGAATCAAGCGATGATGGCATAAAGATGTCCGATCTTGGATAAACTATTGGGGAATCATGGAAGACACCATTTTGTAGAATAAAGAAACTATTAAAAAAAAACGTCAAATCAAAATTCAAAGAGAAAATGCAGTATGATAAAGAGTTAGAGGAAAACAAAATTAAGGTATTATAAGGATGCAATCAACCCTAATATAGAAGATCAAAATTATCTATCTGTTTTTCCAAGTGTAAAGAAAAAAATAATCATCTCTAAGATTAGAACAAATTCTCATGAGCTCGATAGTGAAATTGGGCATTGGTCAATTCCTAAAACGCCATGGGATGAAAGAGTCTGTCACATTTGTGACACTAAGAAGGTTGAAGATGAAAAACACTTTCTCTTAGATTGTCTAGCCTATATTAGATCTCATTTTCAAAATATTTGCTACACTACCAACCTTCCTAACCTCTAAACTCAACAAAAGTATGGTGATCTTGGAAAGCTTCTCTTAATGATTTTCAAGCACATAAACAAAATTCTAAAGAATCACAAGTAATCACTTACCCTCTGAAGGTCTGATAGACCAATTTGGTCTTAGTGGACATTAATCATGATCATGATCTTCATATTCCATTTTTTTGGGAAAGGTTTAATATCTTTTATTTTTAAATAATTTTTAAAATTAATTTTTAATTACAAATTAATAAATAATTAGTATTTATGATTTTTTAATCTTATAAGAATAAATTAGAAAATCATTAATATTTATGTATTTATCAATTTTTATTATTTTTAATTTTTAAGGGATTATTTATTTACTAATTTTAATAATAAAAAAAAAAATCATTTTCAATACGTTAATAATACTTATTTTAATTTATAATTATTAGATTTATTATGTTTCATAATGAAAATTATATTCAATATTTAATTTGTAGTTTTATATTTCTATATTTAAATATCTATTTTAAGTTTAAAATATATATTTAAATACATATAAGGAAGGAGTTTTATCCATTAGGGTATTTACATAAAGTAATGATGGAATGGAAAACCTTAAGACAAAGTAAAGGTAAAATTGTACAAAGTTTCACATAAGAATTTAGGAAGAAAGCTCTTGCATTGAACATTCCTTTGGATTCTCATGAAACTTCAATGAAGTATATTGGTGCACTTCATAGTTATATTCATCATAATTTAATCTTGTTTAACCCCCCTAGTCTTGAAAAAGTTTGTGTGCAAGCCACTCACCCTGAGAACAGGGGGAAACATGTTCAATCAGATCCCACGAAGAAACCTTCCAATCTCCCACATAAATATTTCAAGAAGTTTAAAAGGAATGACAAGAATACCGCTACAATAATGAAAGAAGGAGGAAAACCATCTTGCACTCATTGCAAGAAGAGCGGTCACGATGAAGAACATTGAACATGGAAACTACATCCAAAAAAGAAACTGAAACGGTTCGGTGGAAAGGGGAAGACAAAAATTGTTGCTACGGTGAAACAAGATCTTGGTTCCGATTCAAGAGATGAAGGAAATATCACAGAAGTTGGAGTACAAGGTAAAGATTCTCTTCATGCTAGTTCAAGTTCCAATGATGAATGTAATGTTGATGAATGAAAGAGGAATGAGTTATTTCATATAAGAGTTGTATCTAAACATACTAAGATAGATACATTATTTGATCCGGATTCCCAAGTAAAATTAATATCTGAAGCACTTGTCAAGAAGATGGGTCTTGAAACAAAACCACATCCAAAGCTTTATCCTCTTGGTTGGGTATGTGATAAAGAAAACTTTATGTCACCAAACAATGTAGGGTCAGATTTTCTATTGCTTCAAAGTTGATTGATGAAGTAGATTTAGATGTTGTACCGCTTGATATATGTGGCATAGTGTTGGGAAGTCCTTATCTTTATGATAGAAAAACAGTCTTCATTTGTCATGAGAACAAATACCACCTTACTAAAGGGGGAGTGAAATATATTGTTAGAGCAAACAACATGAGGGTAAATACGACACTTGTTAGTGCAGGGAAAATCAAGACTCATAAACACTAATAAGATATATGCACTCATGGTCGTCAAAGAGAAAGATGTCAGGACATTTGACGTTTTCCAAGGGTGTGATCCATATCATAAAAAGGAATTAATTGATATTGTTTCTAAGTATGATGATATTTTTCAGGAACCGTATGGATTACCTCCTAAGAGGGAAATCCAACATGAGATATATCTTCAGTAGGATTCTCCTCCTCCTAATGTGGGCATGTACATGATGCCAGTTGTGGGTATGACAAAGATCAAGAAGCAAGTACGTGGATTATTGGAGCAAGGGGTCACCGGACCCATTTCATCTACTTGTGGTTATTCGATCGTGATGGTGCCAAATAAAGATGGCACATGGCGAATGTGTACCGTTTACCAGGCCTTAAACAAAATCATGGTGAAAAATCGATACCCTCTTCCTTGTATAGATGATTTACTTGATCAGTTGAAGAATGTTGTTTATTTCACTAAGTTGGATTTGTGTAGTGGATATCATCAAATTAGGGTTGCAGAACATGATGCATGGAAGACTGCCTTTAAAACCAAACAAGGATTGTTTGAGTGGTTAGTTATGTTGTTTGGGCTTTGTAATGCTCCGAAAACTTTCATGCATGTGATGAATGATGTATTCAGGCCTTTCCTAGATGAATTTGTAATTGTGTATTTAGACGACATTCTTATTTTTAGCGGGGCTTGGGATGAACATGTGAGGCATGTAAATCAAGTATTGGATACTTTGCAAAGGGAAAATCTATATGTAAAAATGTCTAAATGTGAATTTGGCAATACTTCACTTGTATACTTAGGTCATATTGTAGGAGGAGGACAATTAAAAATTGATCCTTCCAAAATTGATGTAACTGTAAATTGGCCTGAGCCAAAAAGTGTAACCGAGGTACGAAGCTTCTTAGGTGTAGTCCAGTATTGGAGGAGATTCATTCCCAACTTCTCCTTTATAGCATCTCCTTTTCATGCCTTAACCAGTGTGAAGAACACTTTTCAGTGGGAAGGAAAGCAACAAAAATATTTCGACACTTTGAAGGAGAATATCAATACTGCACCAGTATTAGAATTGTCGAATCTTCAACAACCTTTTGAGATAGAGACAAATGATAGGGAATATGACATGGGTGTAGTATTGATGCAATATCTTAAGCCTATTTGTTACCACTCTGAAACTTTTAACCAAGATGTTGTTAACTATCCTACATATGATAAAGAGTTGTATGCATTAGTCCAGAGTGTAAAGAAATGGAAGCACTACTTGTTAGGGAAGGAAACAGTCATACATACATATCACCAGCCCTTACAGTATCTCCAAGCATAGAACAAACTTCAACAATCTCGACACTACATATGGATGGGGTTTCTACAACAATTTCATTTGTTAATCAAGTACAAGAAGGGTACAAGTAACAAGGTAGCCGATATGTTTTCTAGACCTCGTATTGTTGCTTCTATTATTTTGAAGAATACTTCTTTATCTCATGATAGCTATGTAGAACAATATGTCATCGATGAATATTTTAAAGAAGTATATGAGAATCTATCCCATGGTGCACAGGTAGAGAACTATTGTTTGCAGGGAAAAATACTCTACCATCTTGAAAATCTATGTATTCCTACAAGTGAACGAGTCCATGTAATACGTGAATCTCACACTTCTCTTGTTTTTGGGCATTTTGGGGTAGGAAAAAATATGGCTCATTTGTAGAGGTTTTGTTACTGGCCTCAAATGAAAGCAATTGTAACTAAATATGTAAAGGAGTGTGTGATGTGTTCTACTTGTAAGCCAACTAATAGAAAAATGGGTCTATACTCACCACTTCCCATTCCATCCCATCCATGGGAAATCATTTCTATGGATTTTATAGGGGGTTTACCAATGACCAAAGGGGGTCATGATTATTTATAAGTTGTAGTGGATAGGTTCATAAATATGTGTATATTGATGCCATGTGAAAAGAAGATCACTGCTGAGCAGACTGCTAATCTCTTATTTCAGTATGTTTGGGTTCACTTTGGGTTATCCACATGCATCGTCTCAGATCGAGATACTTGATTCCTTGGGGATTTTTGGACTAGCTTGTGGAGAGTGATGGACACCAAATTGAAGAGGATCATTTCTTTCCATCCACAGACTGACGGACAGACAGAGATGGTAAACAAAACAATGGTACTTTCGCTTCGAGGCTACTACAACAAGCATCCCAAGTTATGGGATGAACATATACTCTATGTACAACATGCTTATAACTGAGCTTTATATTCATCCACTCATAGTTCACCTTTTGAGACATGTTTTGGATACCTACCAAAGGTTCCTTTGGACTTAATATATGGGAGAGATGGGGATGTGAATGAAGAATGAACAGAGAACAGAGCTCGCAAGTTCATCCAGAGGATCCAACAGATACACTAGGCAGTTAGGGAACATTTGGAGAAAATTCAAGAAAAGTATAAAGCTCGGCATGACAAGCACAGGGTTGATCATCAGTTCTAGGCTGGAGACTGGGTATGGCTTCACATCAACAAGGAGAGATTGAAGGGTGAAGGCAAGAAAATCAATACCATTCATTATGGACCCTTCACTATCTTGGAGAAAAGAGACACTAATGCTTTTCGTTTAGATATTCCACCTTATATGTAGATTTACTCAGTTGCGAACATTGAGAACTTGAAACTTTTTTAGCCTCCCATGATCATGGATCAGGATGAGGAAGTTTCAGTACCTTCGGTTGATGAGTTTTCACTTGAGTACTTGGATGAGTTACATGAAGATATCATCCTATACAAAAGGATGAGGAATTCACGTAGGGGTGATGTTGATTATCTTCGAGTAGGCTTAAAGGGAACACATCCAAGCAAGGAAAACTAGATTCAGAAGGAAATAGTGAGGGGAATTTTACCTCACTTACCTGCTGATTGATGAAAGATTTTGGTGGTCCAAAAAGTTTTCAGTGGGAAGGCATGATCCAAAAAGGGTCCAGAGAAGGATAAGAACAACTCAGAACTTGCAGAGGCAACTCAGGACACTCAAAATGGATTCAAAAGACAGAGAAATGGAAGAAATTCAAAGTTCCCAAAACTCAGTGAAAATTTCTTGATCGCAAAGAGCACGTCATAAGATTTCTAAGAGCGTAAATGGTCGTCAAACATGAATGAGTTAGCATCTGTACTGTTGATGTCAGCATCAGTATAGATGATGTAATCGTCCCTACAACTTATGTGGAAAGTGCAGAGGGAGACACGTTTCATGACGACATGGAAGCACCAGAGGATGCCACGTGTCAGTCATTTTTGGACTTTTTGGGCCAACATGTGGACCAATAAAAACGTGCCATGTGGCAGTCTGTACAAAACACGTGACATCCATACAATACATGGAAGGATGACATGGAAACTGTACAACACGTAGCAGGATGATGTGGCAGAGAGGTGATGTGGAAGGGTGACTATACAAGGAGGTGACGTGGGCCAATGTTTGGCTGCCACGTGGTAGTGGCAAAATTCCCAATGACGCCCAACAACCGAAAATTTAAAAATATATATATATTAAATATACCGCCAAATCTAGTGATTGTTCTGCCATATTGGCGACATATTCCATCGGTCCACTATAAATAGACCTCTGCCTAAACCTCCTCCAAATGGTTGTAACCATATGCTAAAAGGGGAGGCCTGCAGGTTCTACCTTGGGACCTCTGCCTAACCAACGCCTTCAAATAGCCTTCGCCAACCAATACGCCCAACGACCCTTTATTGCATAACCTCTCGACTTGTATTATAAAAAGGGGTTCTTCTAGTGTACGAGAAAGGGGCAAACCAAGTGCGTAGCCTGACAGACAAGGCATGGATTTTGAGACAGCTCCTAGTCATTAATTGTAGGTGTAGGCACAGAAATCGAGGTGAGATTTTTATTGGGTCTGAAAGTGCCAGACTTAGATTGAGGCGCGACGACATACATTTTTAAGTAATTTGACGCCACAAACGTAGTGGTGATGTTTATTTTTTTATATGAGAAAAGATTATGCATATTAACTCCAGAATGAGGTATACTTATGTATTTTTCCCAATTCTTTTGTGGAGTTAATAAAAAGGCCTACCCATTTGAGAGCAGGACCCGGAGACATAGTCCACCAGGGATGAACTCCGTTATCAAGTTTTTGCGTTCATATTGCATGCTTATGTCTCTTTCCTTCTGATATTTTCCTTCTTTATGGTGTACTTTAGTTTATGCTCATTTAATACAATTCTTTAATAATTCATCGGATTAAAATATCCTAGATCACTCATGAAGCTAATCGACAGTTCATCACCCTTGGTATTCCTTTGAGTGAGAATATATGCAACCACCGTTTCTGTGGAGAATGAATAAATGATGAAGTCTCTTTGAAAATCTAGGCTAATAAGGACTAGAGCTGTAGTGATTGCCCTTTTGATATTATTAAAAGTTTCTTGTGTATCCATTGTCCATTCAAACCTTTGGTCCTTTTTCAACAATAAATTGATTGGCTTCACAATACTTGCATAGTCAGGGACAAATATTCATACAAAATTGATCTTACCAAAAAATGATTGAACTCATTTCTTATATGACGGGGGTTTAAGTTCATTTATATTTTTAACTCTTTCAGGATCTATATGGATTCCTTCCTTGCATAAAATATGAACCAACAATTTTCCTTGAGTTACAACGAATAAACATTAATTTGGATTTAAGGAAACACCATATAATCTACATGTGTCAAAAATTTTCCTCACGTGATGAATGTGATCAGTCATTGTTTTTGAATGTACTATTAATTCATCTTGATAGTCCACCATGAATTTTCCTATCAACCCCTTAAAAGCATGATCCGTGGCCCTCTAAAATGTAGCCCTTGCATTCTTCAAACCAAAGGGCATCCTAGTATATGCGTATGTCTCCCAAGGTGTTATGAATGTTGTATTTTCTCTGTCTTACTCAACAACCAAAACTTGATTATACCCATAAAAACCATCTAACATCGACATGCAAGCTGATCTCGTGACTTGTTGGAGAAGAAACTCCATGTTAGGTAAAGGATAATTATCTTTTATACTTTCTTTGTTAAGATCCCTAGAATATACACACATCTGAACCTTCTTGGTCTTCTTTCTTACTATCAAAGGATTTGAAAGCCAATCAGAATGTCTAATGGGGTATATTATTCCAGCCTTCTTTAATTTCTCCAATTCAACCTTTACCAGAGGTTTTAATTTGGGATTCATCATCCTTATCTTTTCTTGACTGGATTTCCTCTTCTCTCAAGGGAATAATATGTTGAAATATTATTTCATCATAAGCCTTCAAATCATCATAAATCCATGTGAACACATCAAGATATTCTTTAAATAATGCAACATATTGATCAACTTCTTCAATTGTGCAATCAACTCCCAAGTTGACATATTTTGGGGAACTGTCAATTCCAATATTGATTTTTCTTGTTTCTTAGACCTTTCGGAGTGAAATTTTTTCCAAGAGATTCTTAACGTGATCATCTCTCATAAAAAGAGACTCATATTGAATACAATCCTTAAGTACAACATATATGTGATTGTATTCATCATCATCATCGTTCAACAAAACATTTTCCAATTGTTCATCATTCTCAAATACTTGTAAATATTCCTGGTTATCATGTACAAAAGGTCGCAATACTCTTTCTACTTGAAAATATTTTTTTCTTTGAACATCATCCAATTTTGACAATGAAGCCACCAAAGCCAATGAATCTGTCTTCTAATTCTTATTCCTTGGGATGAAAGAGATGTTAAAAGAATTGAAGGCTTCCATCAATTTGTTTACTCTTTTGAAATATAATTTGAGTCTTTCCTTTTTTATTTTATACCTCTAGGTGACTTGATTTATTACCAACTTAGAGTCACCAGTCATAATTAGATGTTCTATCCTCAATTCTTGTGCAAGAATCATTCCCTAAATCAAAGCTTCATATTCTGCCTCATTATTGGTACATGCAAATTCAAGTCTAATAACATGTGGATGCACAATCTTTCCTGGACTTACAAGGACAATTCCAAAACCACTCCCGAAACTTGAGCAATCTCCATCGAATGACATCCTCCAATAACCTTCAAACAGATTCTCTTGATTCTCCATACCTTGAATTTGTTCTAGGATGTCAGTCTATTCCATGTCTAGGATAACATAGTTTATGATCCCAACATCTATATAATCTTCCATTAATTCATTATCCTTCATTTTGAAAGAGAATGGTTTCCTAGATTCTTGAGGAACCTTAATCATTGCTCCTTCTTTTTTTGGCATCATCATGCATCTTCCATCATTCATTATGTATCCTCCGATCATAGACGACCAATCACTTCCTAGAACAACTCCATATGTAGGAGGGAGGTCTACCACAATAATATTGAAAACTGTAATGATATGGGGAGCCGTCGTGATCTAATCATAAAAGTATTTAATTTCACCATAAGTTGGCACTTGTCTAGAATTGATTGCATATATACTTTCACCAGTCTCATAATATTTGGTGTAGTTCATTCCCAATGCCTCCATGACCACTAGTGGCATAATATTATTGGTCGCACCAGTATCAACTAAACAATTATGAAGTGCAACGTTATGATTTTCAATTGAAATATAAAAGGGCGGGATTTTACCTCTCAACTTGACAGTTGATTTGTTCTAGATTTGTTTTGGACTTGTAACAATAACTTCCACGTATTCAAATGGATCATCCAATAATCTCAAAAGTTTTCCCTTTTTTGGGGAATCTTCACCACTTCTGTAAAAGGAAGAGTTATCCTTAGTTTAATCAAGTCCTCTACAACATTGTACTTCATCTGAGTAGGATTTGACATCATATGTTGCTTCTTACTAGTAGCACTATCTATCACATTTTCATTTGGTTTCACTAGTAGCACCATCTATCACATTTTCATTTGCCTCTTTCTCATTCAACTTTTCTTTATCTCTCGCTTTGGATTTTCTAGAATATTTTTTATTCTTGGATTTATTTACAAACACTCTTGTCTAGGTGACGTTTTCTTGCGAGTCGGGGTCATTGTCGCATTCCTCAAATACATACATGGACATCTAGCATCCATCCATTTATACATTTTTGAAACTTTCATCAGCTAAATAATAGTTCCCTTGATCAACCATTTTCTCATCATATACATCATCCAAAATCATTGCATTGGGGATTGGTTTCTTGGAAACCCTTGGCCTTTGTGGATTGTTAGTTTTTTCAAACCTCACTCTGTTTTCTTGGGGAGGGTTCCTTCTTTTATATTGGACCGACATTCTCGAATTGATACATAATTGTCCGCCTTTCTTAATTTGGTTATCTCATTATGCATTTTCCTGATGGTTCTATTCATTTGTGCAATTTCAATTATTTTCTTGGTTTCTTGTGCTACAATAGGGTCTACCTTCACATCTGGTATGGTCCCCTTGAAAAATCCTCCTCCAATTGTTTGATTTTGGGTTGGCCATGGCTTTGGTTCTTCATTCTTTCTTGAGCTAGAGGATCCTTGATTATCAATACTTAAGCCTCCCAACTACCTTTGTACTTTTCCCAGGATAATGTCGGGGTCGACACCTGTCTCAATCATAATTTCTTCCATCTCAGTGGATTTAATCATTGCTTCCTCCAAGGTATCCAAATGGGATGTTCTGATAGAATATTTCACATTTGGGGGTATCACATTCTTATAACAACCAAGTATGACTGGGTCATTAGGTGTTTTATCTTCGAGAATCTTACTCAAAGTTTTATTGAACCTGAGATTAAAATATCGTATTCTCTCATTCTTCCTCAAAACAATCTGGGTGAAATCGGTGATAAGGGTATGATATGCAATTGGAGGGGTGAACATAGTCAGGAACATGGCTTCGAGATCATTAAACGAGCCAATGGACCTATTCAGTAATGTCGTATACCATTCATAAGCTCTTCCTGATAAGGTTTGAAGAAATAACCTTACCAGGGATGATTTTAAGGGCTAAATTTCGCTCATGGGCTAATTTTCCATGGTTTTTCCAAAAATGAAATTCACTATTTTACAAATGATTCACCCAAATTCTATGGATAAAATTATTTTACCTTACAAATCGCCAAAATTTTATAAAAACTATATAAAATCCTTATAAATTTGAATATTTTTACAAAAATATCGCGAAACATTTATAGTTGGCATATGAATGATTAGTAAGATTCGCCAAGGTTTCTACATTTTAAAATAAATTTCCATCCTTAAAATCATCCCTGAACCTTACCATCACATCATCATATTCAAAACAATGAAAATAAAAAACATCAAGAAATAAGTTAAGGTGTCTTTTGGAATCAATTGTTCTGTCTCCAGAAAATTCCTTCAAGGTACCCTTAGGGAGAGCAGGGAGATCATGTTGCTCACCTCAAAGATTTAAAGGGGAATCTCTTACTCTTCTTCGACTTTAAAATCTTAGTTTTTCTTAATTTATTCCACCACCTCCTTGTCTCTCCTCATGAGGTTCTCTTCATGGTTATTCTTGTGGTTGTTCATTTCTTTCGTCCATCTTCAGAGATTCTTCAGAAATATGTTTACCACTTCTTACGATACAACGTTTCTTTCTTTTACTTCTGGTAATGGGTCCCTTTTATTTTTCCAGCTTCAATCCCAACGTTATCTTTGTGATTCTCTAGCTGGCCTTTCGTTCCTTTGTTTTTATCACTCATCTCTCCTTTGTCTTCGAAGGATTTCTCTTTCTTCTTCTTGGACCAATGTCTTCCAAGACCTTTCCAATTCTTCTCAAGTCTTGGATGTTGCTATTACTAGATTATATAGCTAATGTAAGGTTGTTCATTTATTATTCAATCCAATTTCCATGTGGGGTTGATCATCCTAGGGAAAATTCATGTATTTTTCAAAAGATGATAAACTAGATTTCAAATTTCAATTCATTCCCCAGTATGGTCACCAAAAATTTTGACCCTTGAATTCGTCAGGACCGAAACGAAAACCTTGTGGGGATATAAATCCCCCTTTATTTTTATAGAGGTGGTACTCCTCTTTGTTTTAAGATTTTATTGGAACTCTAGATTTTTCGAATATAGGACTTTGTAGAAGTCTGTCGTGATAATCAAAGTAATATAAAGATTGCAAGAGAAAATAACAAGAAAGAAAATGTTTTCTTTTATTTTTAAAGAAAGTTCCCGAGAAATGACCAAGAACCACACACTTCATACACTTGAAAAAGATAGGAAAAATTTCCTCACATCCATCATAATTAAACTAAAGATTTATGATCACATAAAATAAAAGAAGATGGTCTGTATGCATAAGAGAACTTTAATAGAGTAAAAACATGGGGATCTCAAACAAAGATAATGATAGATAAATCTCAAATAATTTATACTCAAAACTCAAAGTTACAAAGAATATTCAAAATTGATCCCGAAATATTTCTATTGGGATTTCTGAAGAATACATAGTCTATTACAAAGCCTTGAAATTTAAATGTGTTTGTCTTTAGGATTGGGATTGGGGCTCCCATGGACTATAAATAAAATATGAACAAGAATTAATTTGTAGAAGGAGGATGGTGGGCAATGACAGAGTAGCAAGACCTGGAAAGAAGATAGGGAGAAGTTATCATATTTCGATTAAACCTTTCTAGTCAAAGAAGCAGAGTATCTGGATGAAAAATTTATAAAGAAAGCAAAATGTGACTAACATGAACTTACTATGATGGTCTCTCTTCTCTTCACTTGATTTTTGTTGTCCTTTTATTATCTTCATTGACAATTATAGGAACCATCTCAGTTGTTTCTTACCCTTCTTTGGTTAATTTGTCGATTTCCTTTCTGAACCATCTTCAATATAAATTTTCATTGGTATGATGTTTATTTCATGTTGGATTTTAATGTTGAATAACTCACCTTACAAGTCTCTTAAGTAAAGAGAAATATCATGTACTGTTTCCTCAATATATTGATTTTTTAGGGAATAATCAACTAGCCAATTGTCTATTTCATCTTCATTATATTCGAGTATGCCATAAAAAGTTTCAACTAATAACCCTTTGAATATCTCAACTTGTTCGTCAAATTGTTGCTTTGTTAGAAATATTGAGTTGAGAATTAATTTAGGGTCTTGTACTTAGTTAGTACCTCCTACTATATCTGTCTCTATGAGTCTCTTGAATAGTTCTTTTCTTTTCAGTATAGCTTCGCTACATACTTGAACAATGTTATTCAAATTTTTAATATTTTCCTTCCAACAAACATTTAGTTTTTTTATTCGACTTGGGGAAGGAAAATCCTCAACTCTTCTTCTCAGTTCCATCATGTTACAAACTTTGATCCCAAATGGTAATACAACATCAGTGTATAAACCTTCTTCTCTCTTTAGATCAAATTGCAGATATTTAGGGAAGGCATGGGCTCTTGATCCAAAAGAAACAACATTTTTTGATACCTCCCATGCTTCGGTTATTAGTGATTGTTGAACAGGATACGTCAACTGAGAGGGGGGGGGGGTGAATCAGTTGTATAAAATTTCTTTCATTTTAAAAGAAGATTAATTATTATTCAATAAATCATGCCTTTCACATTTAACTTGCAGTAATACATTTAACCAATAAATATACAATCACATAAATGAAACAGTGACACAGTGATTTTT